>KN883803.1:83253-93544 GCA_000934455.1 Apostichopus parvimensis
AATGTTTTGGTGTTAATTTGTCTAAAACATTAGTAATGTTACTCAAAAACGGCCTAATAGATAACAAAGCTCCCGGTGATTGTCTGATGAAGTCGTGTCAAACAAATTAGGTAAATGCTGGCGATTGCTATGACCTCTGTGTTTGGAGTATTCTGATGTACACACAATGCTACAATAACTATGCCTGCATGGACTGGACACTGGGCCGTGGCGTCGGTCACTGACCCTCCCTTTCTTTACACTCCTCAAACATCCTCCAATACAAAATATCAGAGTACATTATTTTTCACACCACATTTTTCGAGACTCCTCCATACTTTACTGTGCCGCTACTTTACTCCGGGTCCCCGTGTCCATAGGCCCCTTGACCCCCCCCCTTCCCCCTCGTGCCAGGCCTGTCCCTGACCAATTATACGGTAGTATAGTCTTGAAGGTCACTCAAAGGCGTGTAAGGGTTTCATTAACAAGTATGGTACATATTATTTTAGTGTCACTTAGCTTATAGTTTTATCAGGAAACTTGGAAAGGTGTTTTATTTCCAGTATAGCTTTCGGAACAAAATAACTTATTGTGGCTTTTAAATAATTACTGATAACAAATTATACCACTTAAATAATGTTCAGGAAGCTTTCTGTAATGATGTATAATATCTTCGTGTGTCATCATCACCATATACTGAACGATCAATCTACCTGTGGTGATTCATTCAATTAAGTTCGGAATTAAGACTGATCATATACAAAGCTGAGTAAAGACAAAAGATTTTCTATTAATCATTAAGTGGTTTATGATACTTTCATTTTCCCGGTAATCCTCTTGTGCCAGATCTTGTTTTACCCAATTTCCAGTCAAGAGCTTCGTAAACTTAAGAAATGTCGTGTTCGAAACAGCTACTCTTAGAATTCATCACGCTGCAATCAATCATACTCTGTTTTCAACAACGGCAGTCAAAACAAAACCCCCCCAAAAAACAGAAATGCCTCTCGGTCCAAGGTAAACAGATGCAAACCGTATCTAAGCTTTTAGTACGGGAAGTGGAATGTTCCTTAATGCCAAAAAAAAAAAAAAAAATGGTTCGTTACTTACTTTTAATAATCTTGTTGGCATGGTGATAATTGTATTATTGATCGCTTTAATCTCAACTTAATAATAAGAAACGATCTTTGACAATTAAAGTATTTTAAGAAAACAATGTAGGCTTTAAAAGGTAAATCGACACAGAGTTGAAACTGAGCAAGTACTATTATCAATGTAACACTAGACTGATTTTTTTTTCGGTATACCATTAATTCATGGAGGAGGAAATATTCCGGTAAGATGGGGGTGTAGGGATAGGAGAGGGATGGAGGGGGAGGGGGGGTGAATGGTGACAATTAGAAAAGAGTGAAAGATGAGAAGAAGAGGAATAGATGTTTTATTGGTAACCATATAGTCCAGTCGATAAACAAATGACTTCTCCCGCACTCAGTATATGTTCTCCTTACATCATGGCTCACAGCCAGGCCGGGTACATGTGGCCGCCCCCCCCCCCCCCCCTCTCCAATCTCCAATGCGCAGACTACCATGCCCCGTGCTATATCTGTACCACAATAATATGTACTAGAACTTCATTAGTTACAAGATATAATGTGCCCTCCTTAAATTGTTGGTGACCCTTTAACTCGGAATTCCTGGCTACGGGCGTGCTTTACATGGTGGATGATTTTGTTTAGCACACCGATAACAATCTAGCCAAAAGCACGTCATAGACTCGTCGAAATGTTGTATTGAACTCCTCAGAGAACAGCCGATGCTCATAGCTGGTACATCAACTACTGTTCATGTCCCACAACCATGCATCAGTAATTCCTACTTTGTGTTCGTAACACGGTAGTATGTACCAACCTGAAGCTATCCCAGGATTCATCACAGGATTCATCCCAGGATTCATCACAGGATTCATCCCAGGATTCTGATTCATCCCAGGATTCGAATCCTGGGATGAATCCTGTGATAGCTTCAGAATCCTGGGATGAATCCTGGGATGAATCTGAATCCAGGGATGAATCCTGTGATGAATCCTGGGATGAATCTGAATCCTGGGATGAATCCTGTGATAGCTTCAGGTTGGTTTACACGTGGGCACTGTAACGACTGCTAAGCTGTTAACTTGTTCCCATTTAAGACAAAGAACTGCGCGACCGGACAAGGAGTCTATGAATATGATAATGCCTACGAGATGAAGTAAAGGAGGTACGGTACTGCTTGATTCCAGTTCACACCTCCATTTAAATTAGGCCAATTCGTCATGCCGAGAACGAAGAGAGGGCATGTTTGAGTATATCCATAGGCCTACTTATAGCATCATAAAACGAGTAGACACGACTTCATATTAGAATCGCGTATTAATGAACTCGCCCTCAATGGTTGGTACAGCACTACTATACACTGTTCATGTCACAAAACCGTGCATCAGTAATTACTACTTTGTGTTCGTAACACGGTAACATATGTTTTAGGACATGAACTGTAGTTATACTGTACCAGTTATGAGTATCGAGTTCAGAGAAATTATTTTCTTTGGGTTCATGCGCGGTATTACAGATGTTACCGATAACATATTGAAACTCTTGACGATTTAATATGTACTGGAAATATTTTTATTCACAAAATGAAAAATGAAAAAAAAAAACAATGGATAGGAAAAGGAACTGATGATACCTCTGGCAGAAGTAATATAAGTATGATGTCACACTTTAGATAAAATGACAGGTCCTCCTGACATGAAAAAGTGTCTCTTAACGTTTGGGGGAAATGTCTTCATCAAAATGATTCTCTGTCAGGTTTCGTTTTACACATGTAGAGGTAACATTTGGCTATGTTATAGTTGTACACATACAAACGGTTTAAATGGTGCAATCTGAGGCAAATTAAGCCTATCAATAAGATTTATAATTGTCTACACGTACAATTATTGTTTAATAACTACCTTTAATTGTCTGGTGGATATGAAAAGGGGAGGGGGTAGGTTATACACCCCACCCCGTGTCCGCTCCCGGTAACACAAATCCCAAAGTAGGAGAAACCGTTTAGCTGGTCACCAGATACAAGTTGTGCATGTTACAAAGTTAACAGGGTCTTTAAGTTCCTTATAAAAACTCCGATTAACGAAACGACTGTCTATCAGACTAAACCATCACAACCACCATCGCTCAAACAGGCGACGATGACGTCACAATGAAATGACTGAAATGGCACAAAGGGATATGAAAATGTCTACAAGATCTGATGCGAATGCCTCAAATATGCTAGATAAATACAGTTTTATATAGTATTATAGGGAAGAGAGGGCCCTCTCCCCTCCTCCCTCATGTAACGTGAGGCTCTTGGAGTCGCCTCCCAGACAGAATATAAGTTTAAAAGTCAACTGGTGTATATGGGGTTCTTTATTTAAGACAATGTGCTAATGAATGAATGAATGAATGATTGAATGAATGAATGAATGAATGAATGAATGAATGAATGAATGAATCCCCGAGTAAACCGTTATACAGCGAATGAAGGTGGAGGTCATGGTCACCTGAGCAAGCCCACCCCCTACCCACTTCTCCCTAACTCCGTGCACAGGCCACCGAAATATGCATTGATAAGACTTGAGTATTGACAGCAACTGACAGGAGGAAATTGCCTTTTAATATCAAGGATATCGGTAGAAGCATATGCGCCAGAAAAATGAAGAACCATGAACAAAGAAGCAGTTTGTCCTTTAAAACGAAATCAGTTAAAGTGTTGAACAAACAATTTCTATGACATTTTGAATTACTACTAAATATTTAATAGAGGGACGTTACAGTATAAACGTACTTCATATTCTTGTTGATTTTAGTAAAGGCGTCTGTCTGGAAACGTGGTATAGAATTCGTGTCTGGACATTATAGCTAGATTCTCTACCGACAGAAGCAGTGGTAAACAATTCCGGGAAATACAAGGTCCCTCCATTCCTATGTGACTGTATATACATATATATATAAACCCGTAAACATATTGATTAGTCTGGAGAAAATTAAAAAGATCTTCACACTGTCCTTCCAGTACCTCTGCTTTCATTAGTCCCTGATTTTATTCCTCAAACTTCATTGCTTTGTTTATCGCAGGTTCAGACTTATCTATTATTTCTTCAAATTACGTCCCTTGCTTCACCCTCTCCATGCAGATCTTGATCAAAAGTCAATAAAATTAAATTCTTCATTTTAGTGACTGTGATCTGTGACGTTAGTATTTACGTCTATAATATCATCCACATTTAGTGTGCACCATTATATTTTGTCTTGTTTTTTAATGTCTTATTTTTTTTTCTCTACTCTTTTTTTATTTCAACAGAGGACCGATTTGAATTCACCAAGTTTGAGTGGAATACTAACAGCTTTGCGGCGGAGCGCTGAGCCTGACACATACTCTAGAGAGCTAAGTGAGTCTATTAAATAAAAAAAACATCCGCTGTTTCTCAACAAGTCAAGATATGGGTCAGTCACATAGGCAGGCATGTGTAGATGCGTCACATGTTACGTCTTGGGAATAAATATAAAGATAATGACTACATTTCTTGTATTTCTGATAATATTTGTCACCGCTTTTTATTATTACTCCGTGGGAACATCAACCTTCACCCCCCCCCCCCCCTCGTTTATTTCGAAATAAGGGAAGCAGCGTCACTCGATCCAGGTTAAGATATTATGTATTTATTATTTATTTGTAATTTATTCCTTTTATTTATTTATTTTTGCATTCCTTTTTTTGTGTAGATTGCCATATCGATATGGCAGGGATTCCAGGAGAATATTACTATCACAGTCAAGGACACGAAGACATGTGCGTGATTTACTTCTTAGCTGCAGAAGATGAGATTGTAGAAATAGAATTCACGGAAGCCAATTTTGATTGCGAGGCAGGGGATCATGTTCAGGTGAATATCATAATATTCGATTTTAGAAAAGCGCTTTGTACCAGCTGCGATAGGTCTCAAAGCGCTTTACAGACGTTATATTACCCCTGTTCTATGATAACCTGTCCCAGATACAATCCCTCCAGGCTACTGCAGTTATATACTTGCCCAATGACAAATTACCTCACATATATACCCATTTCATTTCCCTCCCTAAAGTCACTCGCGTATATCCTCCTTCAGTTATTTAGTCTTGCAGAGGTCACGTGTGGACTAATTATTAGTAAGAAAACAGATTATAGTTGAAGGAGCACTTCGTGTAAATGATCTTGACATGATTCAGTGTTTTCTATCGTAAGCTGTTTCGTTTCCACTAAAAATTGCATTGGACACGTTTGAAAGTCCCATATATACATGAGAGAAAGAGAGGGGAAGAGAGATGTGGGGTGGGGGGGGGGGTTGGGGGAAGAGAGAGAAATTGTTCTCAACTGAGACGACAAACTACTTAAACAATTTCGTATGTCATGTTTGTCATGTCGAGCTAGCCAAAACCTTTTATAGTTCGCGTAAATCATCACGGTTAACTTTACCAAGACGGGCTTTATATCATTAAATAAAACCTAAGAGCTCTTGATAACTTTCAAAGTCTGTATTTGCTTTGATTTTGTTTCTGTTCTGTTCTATTATTTTTTTTTTTTTTTTGTCTTTCTGTTCTGATATGACGATACGTTGTGATGTGATGTGATGTAATCGCTTATAAGTGTTCCATTTCTGTCCCATTTAGTATCCCATTTCTGCCTGTTCATATTATCTCTTTGTTTAAGTCAGTTCGGCTAAACGGATTTCTTCATTACCTTCATTACATTAGTGGTTTGATGGCTGGACGATGGGTACAGGTTCCTTTCCCAGCTACGAGGATCATCCTCTGAATTTGACTGAAAGAGTGCAGACTGTTTGTCCAGGTGAAGGACGACCTATGACCTTTCGTTCCAACCAGAATGCTGCAATGATGACCTTTAAACTCACATCGAGAGGGAGCAGCTTGAAAATAGTATTGGAAACTAAACAGATTCTAGAACGTAAGCGTTTTTGTTTCTGTCTGTCTTTGCATATATATATATATACGTGTCTCGGACTGGCTCAAATTCCGTCTCAGGTTCCGAGCTTACCAGTTGAACGCACCTATAGTCTTTCTATGTACACCTTTGTGAGATATATGACGTCATGCCCTAAATTGCATCTCAGTGGTCAGTGATGAGAGTTGAACTAACATGGAATTGGAGCATAGCCCCAAAATCCAGTGACTAAATTGATCCATAATCTGCAATAATAAAATATTGTGTTTTTCATCAAAAGAAAAAATGACACGGATTTTTAAAAGTTTGAACATTTCTCCAACTTTCAACAGAGTCACCGAGGAATTGTAAAGGAAAATATTTCCTCTTCCTTTTAACTGAAACTAATTTTAAGACAACTTTCTCTCAGAATGACAGCATGGCAGAAATGTGAAACGTCATAAAATCATAAAAATAACGTCATAACGTCATAAATTAACGTCATAAAATAAGTACAATTACGCCAGACAAGAGGAGGGACGGAGCAACTATTGCCCTGGGGCAAGGTTCAACTTTAGTGGGTCCGTGCAAATATGGAAGTACCCGGAAAGTATGGGATAAAGAATAACGTATATTGTCAATTTCATAACATATACGATACTTGAGCAAAATGGGGACCCTGTGACATAATTGTCGCCGGGACACTATCTGGTGCTCGACGCCTCTTAACAGGATTATAATTCCATGATTATACACATTTTCCTCATAGCCTGCAATGTATTGGCGCAGGATCCATCAGGTATGTACACAATCAGGAATTATGGGGCAAACCGGAACTGCTCATTCTCTGTGATCTACCCGATTCATGTCAGTGTTGTGGAAATGGCGATTGGTCAGGAACAGAACCAGGCTACTCTCAAGGTTAGTACATATTAAATATTATTGCGAAACAAAATAATAATAAAGTTAATAAATAACCACAAACCATAACCATCAGATGTTTATATCAGCCTACTTTTAGAATTTAGTTGTTTCTTCCCAACGTTTTTAAAATAAAAAATATTAACATTGCCTACGGAAGGCAACTTTATGTCTGTTCAAATGAATATATTGACATGGGATCCACAGTCAGAGGAGGGTTCGCAAATGTGTAAGTAGATCTTTTATTCGAAATGACAGAACTTTGACACAATCACATTTGCAATAAGTATAACAAGTTCAAGATGCTTGATACCTTTAAAAATATAACTGCTTTATCAATGTATTGTCATTTTATTTACTCTTTATTTCCATTGAGTTCATCTTTACATTCAATACCTTCTTGTGATAGATTATGATATAAATTGGTTAAAAACCATCAATGTAGACATACCGTCATATATTTATGGTTTATGAAGACGCTACATCTGAAAAAGGATATAAATAATGAAAGAGATTTAACAATAAACCAAGAGGCAATGTTAACAGTTAACCTATAGGTTTATAACAATTTCTCAACAGATAAACTTGACTTTATTTTCCTTCACTCATGCCCCTCACCCTCTCAATTCCCTCCACCTTAACTCATTCCCACCCCCCTCCCCCCTCCCCACCCCTCACTCCCTAACTCAGTGAAATGTAATGTGTATTGCCTGTATGTATTACTACCATTTAGTACTTGTCGAGAAACCATCCCCTCCTCCACCTTCTCTTAATCTTAGAAGATATATACTCAGTTCTCTTTCGTAAGTACGATAATCCAGGGATATAATTCTTTCTATATATAGTGACGGCATTCATCCTATTATGACATAAGTATATATAGGGGACGTATCTTTTTATAAACAATTCTTATTTTGAAT
Organism: Apostichopus parvimensis; assembly: GCA_000934455.1. Classification (NCBI taxonomy): domain Eukaryota; kingdom Metazoa; phylum Echinodermata; class Holothuroidea; order Aspidochirotida; family Stichopodidae; genus Apostichopus; species Apostichopus parvimensis. Next base: position 91,071 of record KN883803.1, read on the forward strand.
CACGATTACCTTATTTAAGGCCTTTGAAATAATATTGTTGATGTGTTTTTAAATAACGTAGTGTGTAGGTTGTGACAGGTTCTGACTTTAGACGTTGTTTTCCCACCTAATTATCATGACAAACTTGGTCTCTTTGTTGGCAAAAGTCTGATTTTCAAGACTTATAAGTTGCTGAAGGCGGGCTTTCCAATTAGGGGGACAAATAGGTTTACAAATGCCACACGAATCGATGGGACTTTCATATAGGATGACAAAAAGGAAAAGTCAAATTCGTATATTTTCTGAAAGATGCGTGGTGGAATGTAAGTTCTTATCCAACATTATGATGTCAATATGTTCATATGAAGGCCTTTCTCCAACAAACTACATAATGTAATGATATTTACAAATGTGTCCTCCAGAAGAGAGCTATCCGCCATGTTTCACATGCTGCACCACGTGATCATACTAGCCCATTATTCAAAAGATTAAATTTATTAAAACTAAATGATATTATAAGAGTCCAGCTTGCAACATTTGCATATAAAGCATGGAATGGATTGCTACCCGAGGCTTTTAAAGATTTTATTTATAGTAACAGACTAATCCACAACCATTAAACACGCCATTGTAATAACGCACATGTTTTATCCCATCGAAGTACTATGGGTTCTTTAAGCCCTCGTATTCGTGCTATAAAAACGTGGAATAATCTCCAGGATAATGTTAAGAATAAGCCTTCTTACTCTGTATTCAAAAGGAATCTCCAAACTGAAATTATTTCTCACTATTGATGGATTTATTCTTGTGTGTGTTTGTGATTAAGATCATTATAAAAATTGTTAGGATTGTTTATTAAGATAATTAATTTCAATTAGCGTCAATTCGAATATTTCATCATTGTAGATGCTACTATTAACTTTTCTTTTTATATTCTTAAGTTTTTCCCTCTTTTTTCTTTTTGGGGAGTCTCCTACTTTGTTAAGCCTTGCAGGCTTTATAGGAGACTTCCCGTCACACTGTAAATTGTGATGAAACAAATAAATATACAAATATACAAAAAAAGAATATCAAACTTTCGACTATATTGCAAGTCATATCATAAAGAGAACCTTATCCACTGCTTCAAATGACGCCATCTGCTTTAATAATCAGCAAGACCTCTTTTAGGAGGACTTTTTCTAAGGCTATAGAGCAGAAGTTGTCAATAGTTGGTCGGAGAGAATACACCAGGACACAATCATGGACTATGGTCTGGTATATGATGGTCCTTACGGCGTTAGGCTTAAGCACCCTACCGGCCTATCCTGCACGTTGTTCAATGGAGACACAGAGAGAATTGGATTCTATTTGGTCTTTGCTACAAATCTTTATTTATCTCTGTTCCTCGTATGATATTGGGAATCGATATAGATACTGTACATACCGTATATAAATTGAGATAAATATTCTCCTATATGAGCGCTTATCTTTTGTATAAGCCTGTTTCAACCTTTGACACAGGACGTGATTCCTATAGCTACAGTTTCTGAATTTTAAGAAATCTCTATAGTTATTAATGTTGAGACCATGGTCAGTGTCAGTATAGTCTATACCGTCTGACCGTGTCGATAACCATATGCAATAGTATAACGTGGATGGAAGATATATTTCCTTGTTCATATTTCAGTGTAATATTTCACTGTGTGTTTCTTTTATTAAGTTTTAAAAAGGTCTTATTCAATTTACCGTTATGTAAAATTAATCATCCAGGACTTCATTCGTTAATCTTGAATCCGACTGACTTTGATTGAATTATCTTCCATTGCTTTTCTTGGACACATCTTGACCTTCGACAGAAACTATCGGAACATTTCAGTTTGATGGATTGATAGAAAGAAAGAGCTATTTTAATCAGCGGGAGAAATGTTTGTGGTTAAAATTCTATCTGCGCGATCTATAGGTGTAAACGAAAACAGCTATATTTTCAAACGACAAATGAGATCCGCTGTTTTAATAAAAACTATATGTTTAACAGAAAATGCGATACTTTGAAAAGAAAAGTGTCTCAGTAAGAGACTTGTAACATATGTTCCCGCAATGTCGTACTGACAGTATATCTGCAGATCAGTCACAAACAAACACATTACTGTGTCCATTTACCGATACCAACACCGCATGTTAATAACCCCTAAAAATTGTGAAAGTTAGTAACAAGCTATCACAATTGATCGTTTTGCTTCTAAATACTTAATTGATGACATCTACCCGTTACAATAAATTTATAACAAGATCCACGAAATATTGCTTAATTGTCATTTGTCAACAAAAAGTTGCATATATTTCCTTTATATCAGTATATATAAGGAACTAATCAATATTTTAAGTACTATTACCTTTGATTCACAGCTAACAAGTTATGTTCATAACACTTCTCGGAAGACAAGTGGTGTACGTGATAATCACAAAAATATGTTTAAGTAGCAATTTGCGCTGAATTATTACTTTAATATCAT
>KN883805.1:43870-61086 GCA_000934455.1 Apostichopus parvimensis
GAGAATTTAATCAGACGGAAAATCAGTCTTGATACGGAGAAGAAAAGGAAGAGCAAATATATAAAAGAGGAACCCCCCGATATGAAAGAGGACAAAAATAAATTCAACTGACATTCAAAAAGTCAAAAGTATTAAACTAAAGCTTGTCCCCAGAGGCGACGAAAAGAGGGATCAATACGAAAATGTAAACGCTTCGAAAGGGCAGTGGGGACATGTAGATTTGATTTTGGAGGGAGACGAACCTAAAAGATCATCCCTACAAAATTAATCCTCTGAGCATCCTGCATCACAAATCCCAATCTTTCATTACTGTTCAATAAAATGCCACAATTAATATAATGCCACAATTAATATGTTTTTTTTTTTCAATACAAGGATATAATAATTTCTAATTACATGTTTTCTTTATTTCTCAACAAGAAACCCCTTTACCCCTTACATTTACATTCAATTAATTCATATCCTATACTATTGTCAAGACAAAACAGTATTTTAAAGATGGTTCATTTTATTTGCTTACTAAAAAGCAAACGTAAATGGCATTATAGATGCAGATTAACCAAACTTATTTCGTTGTTGTTGTTGTTAAGTTTGCCTCCATTGCTACTTCAAAGTTGGGACGCATCGCGATACAAATGGCTTTGCATTATTCATTGGTTTATTGTTCAGTTCACATCCCCTTTGACGTTAGAAGTTATATAGAAACCCTACTTAATCCAAGGTCGAAACAATAGAGTGTAAAATAATACAAAACAAAACGCTTTGACGTCATATGTGCAACTATGACGCCATACCTGTTTGCTTCAAGTTCACTGTACGTTACAAAGCTGTGATCATTTCATTTAACCATATCTTTGAAGGGAAAAAATGTTTTGCTTTGCTTATGCTGCTTAATATTTCAAGTAACACCTCTTTGTTTTACCCGCCAAATGAAATGATATAGCCAGAGGCTTCCCTTGAGATAAAATGATTTGAGGGTGACGGTAGTCAAATGTTTGGTTGAATAATGTGTGATCGTGCGTGACCATTTGGTGGCAATACTGATTAGCTATAAATAGTTAAAGAACGAATGGTCACGTTATACGTTCGTTCCATAATAATTATTATTATTATTAATATACACATTATTAATAATATACAACGTTTATTGATGCTATAAAAAAAACTGCAAAACTTTAGGTTGAGCAGAGCAAGGAACACAGTGGGATAATATTAACACTCTTCTCGCACGGCCATTCCTAACATTTTACCAGTATTCTTATACAAGGTGTTTTTTCAGTATAAGTCCGGAATCTACCAATACTTGCCCGACATCCAGCACACTCCCCCCCCCCTTCACCTTCCCCCACCCCACTCTTTTGAGATAGCTTGGAACCGCCACTGTAGCGACTCTGACTTCTGTCTACAGCGCAACTGAGAATGTTATTTTATGTGTATCAATATTTCTCTTTCTTCTGGACGACATTTATACTTTATGGCAATCTCTTTTTAAAGCACATGATATGTTTCCTTTTTTTTAAGGGGGGGGGGGTGGTCATTTGTTTTTGACAGGAATTATTGAACTATTTTCTAGTCATTCATCATTAATGTTCTATTTAATGTAATCATTTTTTTTTTGAAATATTATTCCACATTTTGACATTAATTCAGTGATTTCAGAACATGTCGGCAATCATAATACTCACTGATTCCAAAAAACACTGTTTAACACCATTTCAAAAAAACAATTCTTGTTTTTTGGTTTTCAAAGAAAATGATATAAGGTAGACGAGACTATACTGCCAAAATATTAATGTTTTTATTCTAAGAAGAACACATGTAAACCTATGTTAAAACCTTTAATATCACTCATTACTGGAAGTGAAAAGGATGGAGAATGGAGGTTGGTTCACAGAGAAGCAGAATAATTACTTAAGCCGTAGACAAAATTGCATTCAATATGATTTGTGTTTATCAATTAAAGAATCGAATATCAATCAAATGCATTAAGTGTAAGTAAATATCTTTCCCAAAGAGGAGTGCAATAAAAACTACTTTAGTACTTGCGTACGACTCCTAATGGCTCACCGGAGGCGTTTTTTTTTCCTGTTCATTTCTTTTGGCTTAATCCAACACATAAGTTTATAACCATCATTGCTATCATTATAAGTACATGATCTCATATTCCATACAGCTAAAACATAAAGTAGAGGATAGGAGAAGGGGGGGGGGGGAGAGAGACAACACAATCGCTTCTGGCTACAAACAAAATGTAATTGGACCTTACCTAACAAAAACACCTATTAGGGAATGATAACGAATCCTTTTAAAAAAAAAAAAACTTTTTTTTTTAACATTTTGGAATTTATGTCGATTAACCGAGACCGACAAAAAGTTCAAAAGCTCTGGGCATGTCAATGATATTATATAGATATATATAGATATATACACACGTATAAGAACATTGCACTTCTTCAACATCCAGAAGTACAGAGGTGTGTGACACAAGCTTTTCAGATGAACCTTGGAAGGAAGTGCAAATGTTCCACATAATACTACGTTTCTGAAGAGTCTTTGTAATTGAACAAAATGTCCAAAATATAACCCAAGGAATAAAACAATAAAAACGCTCACTCCCTCTTCTAGTAAGAAATGAGCGGAAGATTAGGATGTTATTCTTTTAAAAAAAACTATTGTAATGTTATAAAATGTTTTTAAAAAAAAGTGTTTTTAAATGTCAGGAAATGTAAAATAACTGACGGCGTTCTATAATTGTACACTCATTCCGGATTTGCACACATTTGCAGTCAAATCTGTTATGTTATCTGATATGAATCTGTTATGAATCTGATATGAAAATAGTCAAGGATAAGCCACATGGGTTTGGAACGGGGATGCCCCGCGGACTGACATTTAAATATCATTGTTGAATATTCAGAAGACACCCCGCCCCTCTTTGCCAGTAGAGTTATCTTTGCGATTTGGTATTACACATATTTAAAGTGAGTGTATGAGAGAGTCCAGGGGAAGGAAATCAATGGTGACAACTTTCCCTTCCCACTTCAAACTCTTCGGAAGATGATACAGAACTAGAGCCGTTATATCCACCTGGAGGGTTGGATATACAGACCACCCCCCCCCCCACAGGTTTGGTGTTTAATGTGTTCGAAACAATACCTAAAAACATACTTAATTCTTATGAAGCTGTTTGTAAGAGGTTTACATCACTTCAATATAATATCCTTCTTGAAGGATATGCTCAGGGATATATGCAGGACTATGTTCAAAGATATTAGGTTATTTCCATACACCATGAATCGGGATGTATAAGACAACATCGTACCCACGGCATAGTCAAGTTATTTCATTGTAATACCTCACCTAAAGGATATGCTTTGGGATATGTTCTAAAATATCAAATTATTTCACTTCATCAATCATTTGACAGGGTTGTTTTATCTAAAAGATATGCTCAAAGGACATTTGGCAAGGGTTATCTTAAAGGATATGAAGTTATTAACTGCATCGACCAACACGATTCCACTGTCACGTTTCTTGTTCGTAATATCGTACCTGAAGGATATGCCCGAGGATATGTGCAGGGGATATGTTCAAGAATATACACTTACGAACTATCTAAAGGGATATGCTCAGAGAAATGTGCAGGGGATATATCCAAGGATATACAGTGACTTCCATATTTCATAAATCGGGATATATTTTGCCAAAACTCGTAACAAAACTTGAAGGATATGTTCAAGGATATTTGCAGGGGGATATGTTCATGGATATAGTTACTTCCATATTTCATAAGTCGGGATATATTTTGCCAAAACTCGTAACAGAACTTGAAGGATATGTTCAAGGATATTTGCAGGGAGATATGTTCATGGATATAGTTACTTCCATATTTCATAAATCGGGATATATTTTGCCAAAAATTCATAACATTGTAGGTATAGCAATGTTTGTTTTTTTAGTCTCACAAGGGGAGTTCACTGTTCACGTGACCATGAAGTATGAAACAATTCTTCAATTTAAATGCGCTTGTCTTGAACAACAATTTTGATAAAACGTCGAGAAAAATGCGATGTCTACTGAACACAATTTTTTATTAATGGCCTCAAAAAAATGTTGTGTTATGTTATGTTTTGTTTTGTTATTACATATTTCTTTAAATACCCAAAATACAGAGATTTTCTTAAAGTGCTCTTGAAATGCACTTTACTGTTTTTACTCTATTGTTTAAGTAGCGTACGCCTCGTAACTTAACAGGATATTGGCAATGAAACATGTCCCAGAATTCTGGGCCTCTGTTCGTTTGGTTCAGAGACACATTTTGAAAAACATAAATCAATGTGAAACCTGGGAATAATTTCGAATTCTCATTTTGTCTAATGTTTTATGAGGTTTATGGGTTTTTTCGTCTCATAAACTTTTGCAAATATTTTGTTTATATGTGGACAAAAACTGCTATACATCTTTGGCAGTTGTGTAGCAGTCTGTTTACTTTGTATAGCATTTTGCTATACATGCTGCAATAGCAGAGAAATTATGCCCTAGAAAATGTGATTCCCCATCTCTTAATTAATGTTGCCCATAACCCGAACTTCCCAAAAAGTTTCAACAAAGTGAATGAAAAAGACATAAAAAAGAACATTTCTAGCGATTATCATTTATTGAACTACGTTGGGTTTAACCCCACTTTAAGTAAACAATACTACAATTTGTAATCATAAGGTCTCATAAAAATCTTCTTCCAACCTATTTTAGCTCCATAATATAACTTAATTAAAACTCTTCAAAGATTATTAAAACTCACAAACAAACTATTGATATATTCTGGCTAATTTATTTTATTTATCTTTTATTTTTTTGCAAACAGATCAAAATTTCAAGCCTATTTCTATTGATAAGAGATCTTACATACCGCCCTCACTTATAAGTATAAATAAATTTTTAATGGTCAGAATCTTTAAGAAATTCGTTTTTTGCTTTAAAAAAAAACTTTTTCGCTATTGGTAATAAAAAACTCAACTTTTGTGTTCATATGGGTGACGTTTTAAGTACAAACAAAGCAATTGATGTAATTGCAACATTTTGGTTACAAAGGTAGAGAGGAACATTGTAATTAGTTTTTTATTATAAAATAAAAGTAATTTGAAAGCTAAGTTTTTATCTGAGGAATACACTATAACTATCAAAGCTATTGCCAGATGACTTAAGTTCATGAAAGCTGCAAATTGATCTAAAAGTGAAAATGCCAAAAAAACTAAAAATGTAAACATCATATCTTCCCTTCCTTATCATAACTGTTTTAAAGTGTCATCCTTGCATATTAAGTAAATCAACAACAACCAAAAACTGGCTGGGAAATTATTTACAGGTCTTTGATTCCTGGACCGATTCATTTGAAAACAAAATTCTTCAATCAAAGCAGGAAAAATATACCTTCCATATTAAATAAGCAGGAAAACTACCGTCGATCAAAGCAGGAATGCCTTTACCCCTTTGATTAGACTCAAGAACTAAATCTACAATTAAAGAAGGAAACTTATAATTTCAAATAAAAGCAGGAAAACTATAGCTTCGACAAGAGCAGGAAAACTACCTTTGATCAAAGCAGGAATACTTTTACCTTCGACTAAGCTTGAAAACTAGATCTGCAATTATTATAGGTATACTTATAATTTTAAATAAAGCAGGAAAAATATACCTTCGACAAGAGCAGGAAAACTACCTTTGATCAAAGCAGGAATACTTTTACTTGAAAACTAGATCTGCAATTATAATAGGTACACTTATCATTTCAAATAAAAGCAGGAAAACTATACCTTCAACAAGAGGAGGAAAACTACCTTTGATCAAAGCAGGAATGCTTTTACCCTTTGATTAAACTCGAGAACTAACTCAACAATTAAAGGAAACTTATAACTTCAAATAAAAGCAGGAAACTATACCTTCGACAAGAGCAGGAAAACTACCTTTGATCAAAGCAGGAATACTTTTACCTTTGACTAAACTTGAAAGCTAGATCTGCAATTATAATAGGTACACTTATAATTTTAAATAAAGCAGGAAAACTATACCTCGGATCAAAGCAGGAAAACTATGCTTTTCAATTAAGCAGGAATTCTAGTTTGAGTAAGTTTCAAGGTTTCCCACTAAGGAGGCATACCCAAAGATGACAGTTTTCAATCAAGAGGAGGCACTCTACCCTGCTATGAAACTGAAAATATTAAATGAAGGACGACATATTTATACCATCCAGAAAGGTAACAGTGTGGTTTCATCATACTGTACAATTCATTTTTGTTAGGCTATCCAATTTTTCAGAATGATGGATTCATAAAATAGGAAGGTTCATTGAAATGAAAATGAATGACATGTCAACAATATTGTTTATTTGTTTGTTTCGAGTGCTCTTAATACATATAATTGTAAGTGAAACGTCATAAAAATTGAAATTAATGAAAACGCAAACACTAAACATCTGGAGATATTATCTATGTCTATGGATTGTACATCTCAAAGAATAAACAGAGATCAACTGTAAACTAAAACAACCATTTTCAAGCAGAAATGATTAAATGATGATAAAATATATTTATAATGGACATAAAAAAAGCATTTGGCAAACTGGTTTGGCTAGAACACATCAAAACATGAAAATTGCAAAATAGAGTTGAACTTAATTTTTCGAAAATGGATGAATTAATCGAGTATGAACGGATAACTTATTAAATCTTTCGATCAATATATCTATATGGATGTTTACGAGAAATGGATGAATAAATTACTTGATTTAATTTCAAACATTATTTGACGAATGGAAGGATTCTTTGAGTGATGAATGAATAAATTAATATTTCCCTTAATAAATAAATGAATGAATGACAACAAAACAACAACATAACTAAGTTGATATCTGGTGTAACCTAATTAGTAAAAGGAATACTTCATAATTATTGCTTTGTTTATATTGCAATGCTCTAAAGAATTCCAGCTCCGACTAAAGCGTATGAATTCGTTTTCCCTGGATTTTGAGATCATAAAATAATAAAATATTACTGCAAAATCAAACGTGATATGTATGTAATTATATATGTAACCTAATTATGAATTCTGTTAAAATCATTTCCCATAAATGATACCAGTAATATCAATATTTATTAATGATTTTTAATCATATCGGTAAAATGATATCCTATTTACCAACTTTCGAAAGCATATTTGAAAATAACACAGTAAGAATGACTAACTAAGTGACAATTAAATTTTACACATGTAGACTGGGGTACAAAATCATTTTATTTAAATAATTTATTCATACCGAATTATTTGGCCATTTAAAAGGTGTAAATTTGAGCTGGACAAACTCAAACCAGCTCCCAGTCAAATATGGCCATTTGTAAACAATACAATTTAATACCTTTTTGGCTTGATCCTGCAACAAATTGATTTGGTGTCACTGGCCTCTTTACCCCACCCGTTTATTTTGCGTGTCGGTTAGAGTGGGGGGGGGGGAGTGGAAAGGATGGCAATGGATTTGACAGGCACAATGGCAACTGGCCATACTTGCTGTGGACTTAGCACCAATATATAGATACAAACTACAAAATTCATTCAAATTAAGAATCCCCTCAAATACTTCCTTTGAAAAGCAGCAAAGAATATTTCAAACTGGTTTGATTCTCTTTTAATATAAATTATTTTAAAATTTTGAAAGTTGTTGACTGAATTCTAACATGATAACTGTTTCTGGTTGTTTTTTTTGTATTGTTTTTTCTGTCATGCAGGTTTTCATAATTAACTTCAAAATCCTCCTAATGTCATCTAAGGATATTAAAACTAAAAAAAATATTACTTTATAGAGTATTAAGAAAAAAACAACAAATTGCTCTTGATTGAAAAGAAGCCTTATGCCAATGAATCACAAAAATATTAATTCATATTTTTGGCCAAATATTTAGGATTATGCTTTGATGAACTCATAAAAGTGAAAAAAAAACACAGAATTGAAATAGAAACCATGTCGCCATAACCGACTACAAATTAAATTTGAATTTCTTGATATGTCCTGGAAATTTATTTTCATAATTCCAAAAATAGTTTTAAGTTAATTTGTCATTCAACCAAAACGTAAAACAGCATAAAAAATACCTTATACATCTTATAACTGTTTAACAACATTTCTTTTATTTAAATAATTTTAAAAAGTTTTGGGAAATTTTTTCAGTATTGCTTATTAAAATGTATTTTTGAATTTTGTTAAATGTTGACCATTAGTAATTTTTCAATTCCCTGAATATAAATACCAAGAAACAAAACCTACTTGGAACTTACTGGGTTTTGATTGTAACACATTTATTCTGAAAGAGCACCATCTATTTATTACACCACTTTCTGCAGCATGTTCTTCAGTTTATCTGACATATTCTTCCTCCATGGAGGTCGTCTTCACTCTAGTTTTGGAGACGTGTACGAAGAGCGTAGACGACGAGAGTTCGTTGCCCTCGGGAGAACGGAGCATCACGTGATGATACCCTGAAAGTTAAAATGAAACCGAGTCTGTAAAATAAGTCTTAATTAAAGGAAAAGTAATTTGCGTTTGTGGCTCACGGTAACTAGATCTGCTAAGATGCTAAATGGCGGGATGAGAAAATTACTACATATAGGGCCTTTTGTAACTGTGTCTTGTGATCTAAGGATTACAGGTTCGAGCCCTGGCCAGATCATTGCGTTGTGTCCTTGGGCAAGGCACTTCATCTCCATTGCCTCTCTTCACCCAGGTGTATTATTGGGGACTTGCGAGGTAACTTGTAAATATAGTTGGGTGCGCCGGTTTGTGGCTGCACCCTATGGGAAGCCCACGGGGGACACGTGGCAGTGGTGCACTGTGGTGCCCCAGGAGAGATTGATTGAATTGTGCACACTTCGGTGTGTAGGTGTGACAAGTTACCAATGACTAGGGTTAAGTTGTAAAGTCGTGTGAGAGGGCCTTGGCCCTGAACAAGACTGTAAACCTAAAATAAATATAAAATAAAAATAATGAAACACACACACAAGTGGGATCAGACCCTTTAATTTAAAGCCATCACCAACAAAAATTTGTAATTATGGATGAAGGATAAACATCACTTCTTTTCTCGACATTTCTTGACATTGTTCTCTGCTGGAAACTGTTTACAAGCATCCTAAAATCACTGATTTTAAATCAGCTGTTTATGTTTCCTAGTGTACCTGTCCATCCAAGATGTTTGAAAGCAATGGTGTCACTTTATGATATGAGGGATGGTGGGGGGGGGGGGATCATTTCGTCTTTTCTCGTAGAAACACAACAAAGATTTCTAAGCTATGCTGGATCTACACAGAAATTGTCAAAACATGGTTTCTTAGTTTGTGTCCCACTCCCCTCCCCTTCCCCTCAGGCCAAAAATGGAGAGAAAGTTCCCCAATGTACAATCTATCCCATGTCCACCCCCATACAAAGCACCCACCCCCACCCTGCCTCCTTCCTTGCCAAGGTTTCGATTCTGATAGTACATAATTTGTAAGCTCAAATATAATCCTTGCAGTTTTAAAAAGAACATGTTATTTCAGAACATTATTCTCAGTTTTTTTCCCTTTCTACCATACAAACACACCATATTCCTGCATAAAGAAATATATAAAAAATGACTGTGGGTATGAGAGAGCCAAAATTTATAATTAGTATAATAGAGTCATGAATAGTAAAGTCTGAGAGAGTCATAAATAATAATTTGTCTGAGAGAGTCATGAATAATATTTAGTATGAGAGTCACAAAGAATCATAAGTCTGAGAGAATCATGAACAGTCATTAGTCTGATAGAGTCATGAATAATCATTAGTCTGATGGTGTCATGAATAACAATAAGTCTGATAGAGTCATGAATAATCATTATATGAGTCAAGAATAATCATTAGTCTGATAGAGTCATGAATAATCACTAGTTTGATAGAGTCATGAATGATAATTAGTCTGAGAGAGTCATGAATAATCATGCCGGACGTACCCTCTTGCATACACATAACTGGTAATGAATACTGAGCTTGGAGATCATCCTTGGAACCCACATCTCTGTCTCTAACTTCAAACCGCATGACTGAAAGCTCTGGGACTTGAACGTCAAAAGACATCTGACATTTCCAAACAGGATTGAATCCTATGAACAACAAAAAAAGACTTCTGTTACTATTTTATGTATATTTTTATTAACTAGATTACACCAGTAACTTTAAGAAAAAGAAAAGATCAACAATGTATTTTCAAAAGTAAGAGGGCCTGACGTTTCGATCCTAGCAGGATCTTCTTCAGAGCCTCTGAAGAAGATCCTGCTAGGATCGAAACGTCAGGCCCTTACTTTTACACTTTCTTTTACACAAGCTCATTAGTGGATACGCATTTGCTAACACTTTTTTTATATTTTTTATTCAAATTTATTTTCAGCGTTAAAAATGTTCTCCAAAATCTATCTTTTCAAAGCTTTAGAAACTGTTTACCAAACTTTGATTAAAACAAAATGGATGCTAATTCTTGCAAAGGATTTCAATTTCCTACTTCAGAAGTTCAAGCTTATCACTTTTTCTGATGATAATTACTTATTTATTTCTAACACTTTTTGGGGCTGATGTTACTTTTATTTCTTTATTTATTCCTTCAGACTTATATAGCTTCTGTCTTCTTCTTTAAATGTTATCAGCTACTTAACTTGCAATAGTTTACTTTCCATGTGTGTCTTTAAGTCAGGTGATGTACGCATGACAGTAAGTCGTGAAGATAAAGAGCAGATGTGATCTTGAAGTTTCCAAATAAATATGTGTTCATCTCTTGTTTTTTGTTCATTACAATATTACACTTTGTACTTGATCTTTTACGAAGCACTGTTTTTCGAATTATAGTATAATAATGACTCAGAACGTGTCTCGAAAAGTTGGGGGTTCGTGGACAACTCTGACATCCACAGGGGGTTCGTGGGGGGGGGATAAAGTTAGGGAAACCCTGCTTTAAGCCCTTTTAGTTTCAGGAGAGCTGATTTCTTTTAATATCACGGTAAGATTTCAATACTACCATTTCCCCGAGACTCACCGTTGTTCTTCACGACTTCTGTCTTATGTTCGATTGTAACGTTGGTCCCATACATGGTGACCTTGACGTAGGGATCTGTTACGTCTGACGAAGAGGTGGGAAGTTGTTGGCCGGATATTATCTGAGAGTAAGACATTAATAACACCAGGATAAATTCATCGGAAGCAATAATAATACGCGTAATCACTGGACCCCTCCAAAAAATAGCTCGTACCAATTCTTCGTTATTTCATTTAAACCTTTTAACGAAAAGGGTAATACACTGAACAGGGTATTTACCCTTCTTAATGTGTACAAGCTAACTCAAAACTGTTCTCTGGATGAATAAAAAAAAATTAAAAAATTCATTGACTTTGTAGCAACAAGCTGGTAAACACAATCAATCTCTAAGTGAGAGTGAGGGGCATCCAGTTTACATGTGAATATACAATCTGGTTTGTGACACAACTTTACAAACCAAAATACTTTACAAACCAAATCAAAAGCCTAAAACACAAAAAATATATAACATAATCTTTCAAATACTTAGTGCGTAACTACTCACCAACACTGTAAGATCGAAGGGCTGTTCTCGTTTTACAGAGTTGTTGTTTTCTATAATATTAATTAAAAAAAAGAAGAAGAAAGAAACGCATAAGTACCGTCCATTTATGACATTTTTTGCCAGATGAGTATATTTTCTTGGGGGTGGGGAGGGGGGTATGAGATGGGATGGGGCCATCAACCAATTGTATCCATTTATACAGTAACTATTTAATTCGTAATGTTGACAAAGTACAATTTAAAAAGTTTAACTACTTAAAAGTAAACAGTTTCTATAAAATCATGTTTTTTTCGTACTCACCTGCGAGCATGAAGTCTGGTTTCAAGACGTAACCGCAGTTTCCATTTTCCAAAAAGCGCCCTCTGTAAACATCCATTTCCTCGCCGTCGGTCTGGAAATTTAACGCAACTGTGAAAGAGTCGTCGAAAGATGGAAAACGATCAGGTCGTTTACGTACCGAGCTAGATCGAATAGTTGAAGCTTCCATTTGGATTAGAGCAAGATCAGCTTATCCAGGTTCATTGTACATTAAAATCTGGATAATCCATTTAGTTTTTTCATTCTCTAGGTCCTGGATTCTCTGGGATCAGAAATCCAACCATTCCTATGTTTATAATCTTACAGTGCAGTCCTTCCACTACCTGAATAGATCACGTTCCTGTAATCACAACCACAAGACAACTGTCGAACAATCCCCGCCCCCCCCCCAACCACCCCCCAATATTTTCGGTTTTCAGCATAAAACAAAATATATCATATACAGACAATTAACCAAGGCAAACTATATTAATGTATAGCAAACTTTATTTTCCAGATTTTTTTTAAATTTTCAGTACTGGACAACCCCCAGTCCAACGTGTCTATATAACTTAAATGTATTTATTATATTATAAAGCTATGTAATGAAGGCTACAGGATTTGAGACAAGCAGAGACTTAAGCAAGGCAGAAATGGAATTTTAAAATTGCCTAGAATGTTGTGAGCATGCACATACCCCGCGTTTAAATTCTGTCACTTACAAGACCTAGATTTGTTCAACATGCGACGGAAATAAGAACAAAGGTGAAGTTCAGATTAAAATCTCTCGAGAAAAATCTACCAATTTCCAAAATTAGATGTTTATCTGTTTGTTTTTTTCCCCTCTCTTTGAACTCACCGATCTGGGCCCCGACGTTCCACATGGGAATGGGATCGTAATTTGACGAGTTGGTGCGCCAGCCGGCGGGATACATTCTGGACAGGAATAGACTGTTGTATCTGGCAAATTCTTGACCGCTCTTTTTGGCCAGGTCTAACGCTTTAGATTCCGTGAAGGAGCTCATTTCGAAAGGCTTCCCTGTAATGGAAAGAAAATTTCTTGCAATGGAGAATTTAAATTGTTTGAATTACAAAAAAAGTGAATTTTAAAGTAACTTATTTGTAGCCAAGACTTGAACTTTTTACTTCTTTTTTACTGAAACAATCACAAATTAATCGAACAGTCTGCTGGTGGTGGAAGATATGGTTTCAAAAAATGAAAAGTAAATCTTTTGAAGAACATGAACGTTCATGATGACATCACAGGCCTTCCATGACTGTCTTTCATTTTCTTGAGGGGTTAAGGGGCTTTTAGAGCAAAAATGTACGTACATCTTCAAACATGATATTGCATAGGGAAAAAAAAGTACTAGACCTTAAGATGGAAATGCCAAAAAGAAGTGTGAAAACTACTTGTGACTTTTATGTTCAGTGTGACATCATCTATACGTAGAATATCCATGCTGTCATGCTTTCTAGTCTATAAAGTCATGCAAAAGTTGCACCCCACATGAACACAGAAATGACAGGTTACATGTAAAAACATGATTATTTATTAAATTTAAATTTAAACTTTATAATTAAGTCACAGTGATTTCTAAAGGCTTTAGAATTCTGCATAGTGGAAAACAAAGCTGACAATTTTTGTATTAACTGACTCCTAAACATGTTACAGGAATTTTCAAATTATGTTCTTTGACATTTTTTTGTGAATATCATGTTCTTAAAATGAAATATCCTGCCATGCTCTTTACAGCAACTAAGAGTATTTGTGAAACAAACCATACCTCCTTCTACACAGCTTACTAAATTATATAAGCTTTGAATATAACATCAGATTCATGCATTTTATACTTAATAAGGTTTCTTGCAACTTTACCAAATTAGTCAAACTTAAAAAAAATGTTTTTTTTTTCTTTCTTTCTTTTTCACTCAGCAAATTAATTCATGATTCCAGTAGATAATCAAAATGTTGCTTGGACATTTTCTCATGCTTAATCACATGAAGAAATCAAATAATAAAATATTCCAAATGACAAAAACGAAACAAATCCATGTTGGTTACCCTGTTATAGTAAACACTGAAACTGGGCAAGCTAAATGAACCATGTTGTTTATACCAGACTCTATAATCTTCAAGGTCATCACTATTGCTAGCAAATATGCTACAAAGTCCAATAATGGTCACCCCTCAACAAATTTTAAGAAGCAAATATAGCTAACAATCATATCATCATCAAACAGTTTATCTCACCCCGACACTGTAAACTATCTACTCTCAATCGATCGATGTCTCTGATTAAATTTTGGACAGTCGAAACCTCCAGGAGGTAATTTTAGAAAACTTTTAGCAATTTTTCCTGTAAAAATTTGGAAACAATATTGATGACCACTTTTTTTGTAATTAAAGAAAACAATTGATGGATGAAGACTAATTTAAAGGTTTGGTTTTTACTCCAAACTGCAGCCTTCTTTGCTGGTGGTCATTTAGACTTACTTGCTCCAATTTCTTCTTCTATGCCTTTGAAATGTTTGCTGCTCAGGTAAACAGTGTCAGAAAACTCCTTGGCAAGCTTGATGGTCTTCTACATAAAAAGAGATATATTGAGGATGATGATGTTAGGAGATATTTATACAAGAATAAATCAATAGACAAGAAGACACCTGACATTTATATTTATCGTACACGTCCGACACAGTGAGCCCTTTGAGCATGCAGTGTAATTAAAAGCATAGCATTGTGTCAGATGGGGTGTAGGCTGAGAGAATGCATTGTGTTAGGCTAGGCTATGTCTTTTTGACAATTCAGTGTTATAATGAATGCATGTGAACAAGTAAGGAAAAAAAAAATAAACCGATATTTTATTCGACAATAGCATGTGGGTTGGGGGTAGGGCAGAATAACTGTCCATTTAAACCTGCACAACTATCATAACTCCCCTCCCCCCCCCCCCCCCCCCCCCAGCCCGCCCTACTTTTTAATTCTAAGCTTGGAACATCTCTCTTTAAATAGTGCTTTATCAAATGTCAAAAATTTCACAAAATAATTTTTTTTATTGTTTATGATTCAGATACAAAGGAGGAGGGGGAACATGTATCCCCCTGTGCCACCCCACCCTATGACTGCAACCCTGATTCGGACCAATTTTTTAGAACTATCAGGCTAACAAACACGAAGCCAGATAACAAGCTTCAACTAACACATTAAGATACAGATGCTTACACTCAACAATATTCAGCCGTGGAGCAATCTCCACAGGTGGCTTCACATCTACATGAAACCCATCGCTGTGATAGTTCTTTAGGACAATGACCCCGCCCCTCCCCCCCTGCAACCCTGCCCTGAGGTTGTGACAGTAACCCCAGATTGCTAATTAGAAATACCTTGCCTCGTTTACAATATGCCAATAGCATAAAAATTCACTTATATAAAATTGTGCGTCTTAAATTTTGTTTCTCCCGCCTTCAATTTCAAAGTAACTTATCAGTGAATAATTGTCCCAACAGAGACCATTCCATTATCATGGGAGGGGGATTGTCATCAATTAAGTTCTTATCCACAGCAGACGTGACATAACAACTGATTGTTCAAATTATCATTCCACAAATTAGGATCATATCCATCATAATGGCAAACTTCATGAAGATCTCCATGGTTACCAAAGAGACTGAAAACTGACAAAATCTACAGGGCATTGGATATGCATACTAATAGAATACCATACATATTTTTGTACCAACTCTGTCAGATGAAGATGGTACTTTGGCTGTGGTGTGATGTCAGGTTCTGTCTGATTGTGATATCATAGCATAGCATAGTTATTATTATTTTCAGCAACGATGGTTGCAAAATCTGTTCACTTTGAACTGTCAAACGAAATGAACAAAGTACACAGCATTAAAAACGTGAGATAATCCAAAAATTCAAAACTCTAGTCCCTCTGATATGTCATTCTTTAGACTTGTGATAATCTTGAATAAATTACGAATCATGTAAATTCTGACCATTTGTTCAAACAGAAAAAACCGATTTACATAACTTTGGAGCAGTATGTTTGAAAAAAGTGACCTGATTTTATTCCCCCTGTAAGACATAAGTAGAGTCTGTTGTTGGTCAAGTTACTTAAATTATTGTAGGTTGACCGTGCCATCTTGTTTTGTTTCACAAGCAATCGTAGGTTGTATATTTACTTTATTCATCCTCTCTTCCATTGAATCATTGGTAAATTTGATTAATAAATTTAATTAACATATATCCTTTGATATACCATGCACACTCCTTTAGTAGAGTAGTAGCACCCATGCAACATGTCCATATATGTCTCCACTAAATCCCACCATCGGTCTGCTTTATACTTTAGCGTTTCTTATCTAGCGTGATTTAATCCGCTCTGGCATCACCATGGTTGTGCTTGTGTTGTTTTTTTCTTGTGTGATTAAATCCGCTCTTGCATTGCCATCGTTGTGCTTGTGCCATGTGAAGTGTATTTTAGCCAACTACACTTTGGCATAATTGTTAACTTACATTCCTCACATAACAAACCGTTCCCCTATACACAAATTTAAACTTGACACCCCTACAGTCTTTAAGCGAACAACAACTATATGGTCCCTGACAACTGAAACCCACCCCTCCCCTCCCCCACCCCACCCCCTCCGGCCAGTGCCACTCTTACTGCCAGTTCATTGACTACTTGCAATTATAGGAGAGAATGGATTGAGGGAACTAAGACACAAATGATGAGAGTTTGACTTAATTGTTAAGATGACAGTTGTCAAAGGTCAGCAGTATTGCCCCAAAAATATGCTAGAAGTCAAATAATGGTCACTCATAAGAGCAATTCACTACTACAAGATCACCTTGCAGCCCCCTCCCTCCCCCCCCCCCGTCCCTAGACATTTAAAGGATTAATGTAACCTATACACTCCAACCTTCGATATAAATACTTTTAATATTCTTCTAGCAATATCTTAGCATATATTAAAATCTGGAGGCAACACTACTGACCTTTGACACTGGTTGCAGCTATAGACAATAATGTGTATGTTCTATTATGCAAATCAATGGTGCATGACATGAGTACAAAATAGACACACGGCGTACAGGCTGTCGCTGGGCACGGTGCAATGTAGAGCGCCATAAATACAAATAAATACTGTATAAAATGCATGACCACATGAAAACATGGGAGGGATGTAGTTAGTCGGATGGGATATGTTAGTAATTATTAAGGTTTGATGTTGAAACCTGTTCGGTGTTAAGGTCTCCTGCTTCGATGGACATG
>KN883805.1:86726-102629 GCA_000934455.1 Apostichopus parvimensis
ACCATGACACTGTAGGGGGAGGGGGGGAGATACTTTTCAGAGCAACTATTTCCAAAGTATCAAATATTTATGACATGAAATGATGTTCTCATTTGTTGTTTTTTTAGAAAAAGGGCTCAAAGGGTATATAAGGAGGCATCGGGTATCCCAACCCCCCCGGACTGCTAGCAGACTTTGTCCCTTGACTCAACATGAGCCCATAAGTGGAACATTAATCCCCTATTCTTAAAACTGTGTCAGGGTAAAATATTAATAAAATAAGAGATATCTTGTTTCTTAAGGTGGCCTGACCTCAAATAAGCTATGCTTATGTCAGGTCACCTCCAATGCAATATGTGGCAGGGTAATGATGTTACACTGGGTGGGGAAGGGGGCAAAGGCAAGGGAGGATGGATTATAGCATAGTATTTGGCAATGTTTAAAAATTTGCATTGAAAAAAAACCCAAACGATAGCAAAAACAAATAAATAAAATCTCCATAAATTGCACAAAACCAGCTATGATCATTTAAGAGGATTTCAGTGCCTGCAGTGCCAATACAAAAGCATCCTTTTTTTTGCTTAATTTCAAATTTACAAATTCTGAGAAATATTGGTCTTAGGCCGCCAACACCCCCCCCCCCCCCCCCCTTTTCCCCCCCCCCCCCCCCCCCCCCCCCCCCCCCCCCCCCCCCCCCCCCCCCCCCCCCCCCCCCCCCCCCCGGCCACACCTTCCCTCCCCTTTTCATCTGTGTGTAATTGAACATGAATATGATTCTTTATACCTTGTTCAATAAACTATGTTTGTATGAAGTATGGATTGAAATTTCAATCTGTTGCCACTCATCAATTTCAATCCCTCACCTGTCGAAAATCTCCTCAACCTCCGGCCTCTTGGTGATCTCTCTGTAGAAATCTACAAACTCGTCTTCGTCCAAGACATTGGTTCTCTTCGTGTCAGATTTCTATAGTTTGATTAAAAGAATGACAAAACAAGAATATGTTGTTAATTAAGCATGTAAGTTTAGGTACCATGGTTGTCCAAAAATAGCATACTGAGTGGGGCTGCAGCATCATGCAGCTAGGGCTGAATTACTGGATAGTGTAATCTGGTTTGTTCCACATCTCAATTCACACAATGAGCCCTTGCAGGTCGATCTGCAGAGATAATGTACATACTTGTTTGGTATTGATGCAGCCTAGCTGAGCAGCATATTACTGCTGCAAGCAGCTTTTCTTTTTGACATGGTTAGCAACTGTACTAGACCTAAAAATATGGAGCTGTACATGATGTTTATATTATACATATACATCCATAATTTCGCATATGCTTGTTCTCATATATCCTGAGAAGGTATGATTTAACACGGTGTATATACCAATATATGGCATGTTGGGTTAGGTTTCCTTTCCAATAAATAACTCAGTTGATATGGTACTTTGGTACTACTTACGTTAGGAGTCTGCTAATAAATCAAAGTTCACCACTGGACAGAGAGACATATCCAAACACATATATATCATTCTACTGAAAGTTGAATAACCATGTAAACTAGTATAACCTTCATGTACATAAATATGATGATGATATCAATATATATCTAGTAGTCCTGTAGTTTTATAAGTATGCATGTAACGAAAGAGAGAAAGGAAAAATATCCACAAAGTGGCAAGCCATGTCAAGAAATAAAAAATAAAATAATTGACAGAATTTTTTTTTTCAAGAAATTAAGAATAAAGCAGGATGAAAAATGTAAAGATCGGAACTTCTGTGATGCAAAATACCACAATAATTATATCAAATGAAAACATAAAATACACTGAGACAAAATATGAAAAAAATTACCAAAAGTTAAATAATAAAACCGTTTTATTAAAGCATGTGACAAGCTGGAATAATGTATCTGGCATCGCATCACAAAATACTGCACAAAATGCAGGCCAATGATGTATAACTGTTTTTGCACACAGGAAGCCTAACATGTTGCAACAGACAAAAGTAACTGCTTAAAATTTGATTAAATTATTCCCCGAATGGGTTCGGTGTAAAAACTGCTTTTTTTAACTCTGCGGCACTGAGAAGTGAATGCAAGTATGTATGTGTGTCCTGTGACAGCATATTATCAATCTCAACATATTTTTTGTCACTTTTCAAACTAAAGCATATTGCCCCTACGATAGTCCTACTTTTATAGCAGATGTGATTGTAAACTTAGCCTATTATTTGCATATCAAAGTCTCCACTGGATCTACATATATAAGGTTTCTTAACACTATATTCACATCATTTTAGATGATAAAGAACTAATTCTTTCATTAATTTACAGTGTGGAAAAAAAGAGCTAGTTTGTTGAGGATGAGTTCACGGTGGGGGACGGGAAGGGCAACGCGAGTTATAGAAAATTTGTTAAAACAGAAACGAAGCCAGCACCTTTTACAGGAAAATGTTTTAATCGACATCAAAATTTATAATCAATATTTTAACCCGACATTACCTGAAATATTGTCTGGGCGTAGTCGTCGTCTATCTTTACGTTCATCTTTCTGATGAGTTTCAGTATTTCGCTCAGCTCTAAACTGCCGTTGCCATCCTCATCTGCTTTCAAGAAGACGTCCTTGATCCACCTGCGTCCAGAGGGACATTAAGGACAATACCTCCCAAAGTAAATAGACAACAGTGATAAATGAAACTAATGCTCAAGTTTGAGAAACACGACCGTCGGCATCATTGACACCATCAGTCGGACTGCGGACAAATAAGAGCAATCGTTCGTGACTTGGTTGCCCACCAAAATTTGTATCAACTTTATAGAGCCTGAGTATTACTGCATATAGAATTGAAGTTGGTCATGCTAGCCAAACACCACCCTTAGCTTGTACCATACCTTTTCACCATACGTGCATTGACTGGTGAAAACAATTAATGTAAACTTATTTTTGTTACTTGGCGCTTGCTTAAATACGAAAAATGCTAATGACTATATGTAAACAGACACAGCAAAGTGTTTAATTTATCCTCCCTTAACTATTTAAAACAATGCTTGACTCTACATCAAGCTAATGAAGTGCATTGTTCAGCAATAAATCAAATCACTCGTATCCAAGGCCGGGACTTGAAAAGACCATTCAGATTAATGTAATGATCTCAATGGAGGTTTTTTAATCAAGAACTATAACTTTCATTTTAGAGCCAGTTTCAATTGCTACAATGCAAACTTGTATGTTAAAGCTCATAAACATAATGCTATGCTTGCTGAGATGAAGTAAGTTAATCTACTGTAAATGAGCGAGGAACAGACGAGAAAATTAACAGTTAACAATTCGCGACACACGCTAACACCGACATTGACTATGGTAGACTGGACTTACTGTGCAATTAAACAAAAAAACTTTCAAAATGCTATGCTTTATTTCACAAGGGATGGCAAAACTGTTGATTAACATGATTATCTGTAATTAAATGGCATCTGTACCGTCCATTAGACAAAACACCTCCACGATTCAATCAGCATTTAGTGTGTTAAAGCTCATGACTACATAAATCAAGTGCTTTGTTAGTTTAGGACTGTTGAGATTAGAGACCTCTACCATGACCCAAAGATAGGATGGACGCTGGTACACCACTGTCTGTGAATGAAGTGGGCTATTCCAAATCTCTTGGGAAAACCACTCCACATTTGTTAGGCTTTAAAGTCACCAGTTATGTTCCCACATCTTACTGTACATAATTTAAAAAAAAAGAAGCTATAACCTATTCAAAAGTACTGTTCCTTAGGTTCTGACCTTTGAACTTATTTTCATACATTTAGGTGTTTCAAATTTGGGGTTACATAGTTTCATTAAAAATATGGTTGAATGACTCGAGGGTGGATATATGCACAAAGTATGTTGACATTGGGACATGATTGACCAAAATTTGATAACCTAGCAGATTTTGGAGCTTCACTTATATGGCCTTCAAAATTATGTGAATGTGTGCTGAGGTTGGTCAAATCCTGTATTTTTATAAAACATTCAGATCAAACAACCTCTGAATTTAGTGAGCATAAGTAAAATATTTCTTTCTTGGATCACTTTAACAGTTTTTTTAACCCCAATTCGGGAATGCATGCTTTTAGCCAGAACTGGATGGACAGTAGTTACAT
The DNA here is from genome assembly GCA_000934455.1 of Apostichopus parvimensis. NCBI lineage: Eukaryota > Metazoa > Echinodermata > Holothuroidea > Aspidochirotida > Stichopodidae > Apostichopus > Apostichopus parvimensis. The sequence goes on from KN883805.1 coordinate 90,850, forward strand.
TTGATCCAACATGTATACATTTGAACTGTAGGTCTAACTTTAATTACTGTAAAATTTGAAAATTGGCCCATACCAGTTATCCTTGACACCTATCCAGGGATCCTGACACAGGATGGAAATTATAGGACGGAGGGTGTGGGCCTGGAGTACAGGACAATGTTCAGTGGTGGTGAAATGTAGTCAAACCATAAAATATTTAAAAAATTGAAAATCATAAACAAGAAGTAAAAAGTCCTTTTTTTTATTTATTCATCTGAAATTGTTCTGTTTTTTTTTCAAGGATACATTGCCTGCTTCACTTTCACATCAATTTTTTCTGATTTCTTCTTCAACTGTTGAAGTCCGTTGATCCATATTTCTGCATCTTTCTTGCTATGGGCCACTAGATTCAGAATTCTGGTCTCGCCATTGAGGATGACCGAAAACGAGGCATCCTTTGGAAACTTCCGCATGTCTCTGAACTTGTCCGTGTTTCGTCCCGGTCTGATTTCTTGGATGTCGTCGATGGCGACTGCGAGAGAAACACAGGCGAGACGATACGATTGATACAACCAGTAAAATTAGGGGTGTTGTGATCGGAGCAAACTTAGTGTCTTGGCGATATCGCAATATTATAACAATCGGTGATACCAAGGCTGTTTATCTATATATGAATGTATGCTCCTGACATCGTTCTGTCAAATCAGCCTAAACAACATAGCTTTTTTCTTAACTGATCATGTAACGAAGAACACAAAACAAAGCATGTAAACAAAATTTGTAAGATGTCATGGTAAACTTGTATATGTTGACTGAAGTGACGTTTCCTGCAATTTCTAGTTTGTTGGAAAATGGACTGTCAGAAATTGAGGTTAAATACATATATGACTTCATATCGATGTGATATTCGACCTCTTAGAAGTACATCTTATATGCATCAGGGGCATAATTGCGATGGGAGGATTTGATGCGTGTTCAAAATGGTTGTGACTTGTTGTACATAACAAATATATCGCAATTATCGTTTTCTATGATAGCAGCAAAAGAAAACGAAGACGCTATGTATTTCTATACATGTATGGAAAATATCATATCACAAAACCCATAGATTAAAGAAATTTTCTCAGTCTAATAGTCACATTTCTGTTTGGACAACCAAATCAGCTTTGGCGGTCGTTCCAGAGACATCGACTAGTTGTTTACATCAAATTCTGTAACTCAATACCTCCACCAAATAGATAATGATAAATTGGTATCACCCTCTTTCACACTTTGGAGCCCAATTAAAGTTGGTGTTCTATTCACCAATCCTAACACATCTATCTCTCCTACAATGCACATATTTATATTATGATCACTCTTTCCATTTTGCTATAGTTCTTGGACAACTAAATCTGCTGTTCGAACAAAAATAGGGACAACCCCAAAACAATTCCTTAAAACATTTGCCTCAAGTGTGAGAAAATCACTATCACTGCATGATTCTTAAGTTACCTTGCAGCTCCTTCTGTTCCTTTTTCGATGGCGTGTATCTAAGGTACAGCTCGTTTTCGGTGACTCGGAAAGTCCGTTCCTTGACCGACTTCCTTCTCTTTCTACACGATACTTTTGTCAGTTTTGTTCCTTCTTTGAGAGGAGTCAAAAGTCTGTCACCTGTTTTAAGGAAATAAAATATTCATTGTGAGAAAAACAAAACGGGCGGGCCAAGAGTCTGATCAATAATCAAAATCTTCACAAGTTTCAAGTTTATTAAAAATCCAGTATTGATACATGAAAGTACATATTTATAAATAGGATACCTAGATTTGTTTGTATTATAAATGTGACGTCTCTCTTTGCCACTTATTTCCTCGTTCAGACTCTAGACATGTGTTACTGTAGTGTCCCGATTGAGCAGGCTCCCTGAAAACTCCCCTCCCCTACCCCCCCCCCAACCCCCCCCAACCCCTACACCAACTTCCCAAGATACATGCAGAAATGTCTACAGTTCAAGGATGAAAAAAGTAACATATTTTAGGCCTTAAATAACCATTCAACTAATTATATGTTGTCAACAATTTTTTTTCTTTTAATGCAATGCCTACAGTACAAGTGGACACAGATGGTTTCATTAATAGGCAGTTAATTTATTTAGATTTTGCTTATGTCATTTAAACAAATTCTTTTCTCCAGTGATGCCTCGCCAGCCACCTCTGACCTACTAGTAGCTGTTACCCTGTTCAAGTTAACAACCTTCCTCAGAGCTGAGGTCACCATCCACACAAATTGCAATTAACTTGACCACTGCTTAACAACTTCATAAATAGCATTATTGATTATAACACATATTTTGTATATATATATTTTAAGAAAGAAATGTTTTAATGCGTCGTAAATTAATTAACTGATAAATTAATTAGCAGGCTATCACCAGATGTAAAACTGAGGTCATTTGAAACAGATAATCGGTGATCTAATCAAACATGACATTATAATAACCAATACTGTCCTCTATAGGCAATTACCCTCCAACTGGCACTGGCCAGGACAATCATATCTTGCAAGAGACTATCATTTGCTTAAAGGGTGTGAAGACTCGCCCAAAAAGAAACGTCTAATGCCGGTAATCTGACCTAGTTTCGAGTGAGGTGGAACAGAAGTGTTAAACACCACCATCGATCCCAGAAAATACACACACAGCTTGCTACTGTCGGTAATTAGACACTAGTGTACAGTCAGTACATACAGCTGCGGTCAATACCCACAGCACAGTATACAAATGATACAGCGATGGACATCTCAGGTCCAGCTAAAGATAACAATTAAGGTATCACGTTTCATTACTGTCTGCATTTTGTAGCGACACAAACAAAACGTCACTTGCAAGCAACAGAAAGTTAACATTTTCAGATGGCCGCACACGGTTTGGGGCGAGTCTTCAATGCCTTTAATCCTACTGTCACAGTGGTACTGTGTTAGAAGAAATAAGGACATGAACAGGTAGTTGAATTTAACAGTCTATTAGATCTTCATCTGGCTAGATATCTACTACTGAATACAATGGTCGAGTATGTGCGTGGGGGGGGGGGACAGAGCTTCGTTGAGCTGTGCCAAGCAGGCTCCTGAAGGTTGCATCCACACTCAACACAACTGGTGGAGTTACATCTTATATACTGTGTACTCTGTGACAATGGATAATTACAGAGGATGGGACAGAAAGTTACGCTGTCCACATATTTAGGATTAACCTTCTCCTGTTTTCGTTTTAGCCTGCTAGGATTGAAACCTCTTACTTTCATGCATTTGACCTAAGAAGACATTAGTGGCATCCCTTAGGGGGTTGGGCCATGGGGGACATGTCAGGTGCCCCCAGTTCCCCCCCCAAATGATATTAGATGTGTCCAAAAACAAAAAGAACAAAACGGAAGATACACAACTCTTTGATTTCAACTGACTTTATTGATCCCTCTACTGTACCGACAACCAAAATTCTGCTTAATTGAAGTTCTGTAAACTATGAAAACGACATAGTTTCTGGCACCAGATTGTGTCCCCCCCCTCCCCCCCCCCCAAATGTTGCTGTCCCTTCCCACTCACCACTTCCAAATGTAGACATATTTAGGCATTTTGAAATAAATGATCAATTTGCTAACAGTTCCTCCCCTCCCCCCGCCCCCCTCACCGCACTCTCTTTTCATTCCAACCCCCTAGTACAGATATTACTGTAGGGCCATCCCCATCAACATTCAACCATTAATGATTATAGGATGCACTCTCGCGGAAGTAAAGATTTAGCTTCAATGGGGAAAGGTCAAACATATATGATTTTTTCACGAGAGACTGAATTATGAAAGCTTCAATGGTGCTGTACTCTAGTACTGTCCATTCTCTGAAGACACTGTACTGTACAGTGACAGTGTATGCATTAAGTCTAATTAGGGTTACAGTACTCCAAAAAGTCCACGGTACATAAGAAAGAGAAAAAATCAATACGTCGCAGTCGATATTCCACATTAAGTCAAACCAGGATTATTTGTACAGTTATATTGTACGAGTCCTGGAATATTACACATCCGACCTGTCGCAGTTATCATGAAGGTTGTCAGTAATGAAAATTTTCAAATTAATAAAAAATATATATAATTTCATAGGAGAAATAGGACCAATTACAGAAAAGTTGCCCTCAACCTACTGCACATTTGGTTCCATTACCAGAGGAACTGTCTGTAGACTTATACAAATTTAAGTGATACTTTGCTTATAATATTTGTTTGTGTTTTCATCTTTTTTTTGTACAAATATTGAAGACCTGTATGAATATCATCATAAATCATTAAATTGCTTTATTCTGATATTAATAAAGAAAATATATATTTGCAGGTGTCGTATTGGTAGAAGGATAAACAGATTATAGAACATCTATTGAGCGCCACTATACAATGCAATAAACTAGCAAAAGTATACATATTTAAATTGGCACAAAGTGTCAGCACTTGGTGATAACAGTAATTAGCCTTCACAAGCTCATATTTTGGTCCGATTTATCAACATTGTTTCCTTAATACCAGTCCCCAATAAATAATAACAGAGGGTTACTTTAGAGTAGTCCACAAATGTCAAAGGTCACCAAAATATTCATCTATGGAAGTAAGAGAAGAACAGTACATTAACACTATCTAGGCGTAGGAGCCCAACTTGATTTGGGGGGGCTGTAACGACTTGCCCGAAAAATATAACCAAAATTGTTCGCGCGCTCTGCGCGTTCAACATGTTGACGTGCATATCATATAGGCATGTATCGGTTATTACATCGCATGCCAATAACATACAATCATTTGCCGTGTTATAACCCTTCCATATTGGTTATAATTATTGGGGAAATTGTTACAATAATAATGATAATAATAATCAGTTTAACCATTGAAAAACACATTGCAAATTATTTTTCTTTCAGTAGGTGCCCGAAAAATTCTCAGCATATTGCCCGAATTATCACAAAAAATTTTGGATGGGGGGGCTGCAGCAGGGAATCATTTATCCAGTATATATGTCACATGGCCAAATGGTCAAATCGCTACACAAGCACAAAGATGTACATAGCGTTTCTTTTTTAACACAGGAATAAAAGTACCTGAAACTCTCAATAAGTGTTTGCCAAATTTTAACTTCGACTTTTCCAGCTTACTGCCCTTAAAAAAAAGCTCAGTGAAAATAACACTGTTTTATGCAATTTTCATATCAATATTCATTATTTTTATTGAGTTATCTGTCCTTAAACATTTTGAGTTGAATAAAATTTGCCAGATTTATTAACAAGTCCATAGATTCTACGACTTCATTCAAAATTTGCAAGCCCCGCCCATCTCTCTGTTTTGTTTACGACCCTTAGGTGGCTTAGGCCTATAGGACTACTTACAATTTCGAGGCTAGCCTGTGTTAGGTTTCTTCTTATAAATAGTATCTTTCTATCGGTCTTACCGATGTAGCTTGCGAAATTGTGTCATTTCTTCATTGCAATGAATAAACAGGTGTTTTCAGACGTTTCCTCCGTGGAATTGGGTAAAAAAAGTGGACGATACGAGTATATCTGGTTACATTTGTGTAATGAACATGCCGATATGGGTGGTCGCAGTGATTTTACAGTAAATTGTTTGTGCCATAAGGGCAACAGAAAACAAATTTCTTTCTTTGGATTACGACAGCTTTTTTCAACTAAAGCCACCTGGTCAGAGTGCATTTAGAATAAGAAACACTGAATCTGCTTCGGAAGTGGTTTTCTGAAATTCATCAGCAAACACGTATTGAGACTTTAAAAGAGACAAAATTTAGTCTTCAAAATAGCTATATACACAAAATTTGAAGACTAAACTTTTATGTTATGGGAATTTGAAAGAAATCATGTTGTTGGATAGGCAGAGAGATAGAGAGCAAGAGAGAGAGGGGGGGGGGGTTGCCTTGTTGTCATTTATTTATAGTGCCAAGATTGATATCAGCTCTCAAGGTTTCACTTTGACTTCCAGGACTTTACCTATAGTATTCAAACAATGCTATCTTTTATGTCTATTATTTGTGTCATTTGTATATTAAACACCCCTAGCAACACAATCAATGAGTCCTGTCTCTCACCCACCCTCTCACTTGTAAGATAACAGTTAGTCATAGTAAGGGTCAGAGGTTATCACCACTTACAGAGTTGTTTGTGTCTGCGGTCACTCACATCCTGGTAACAGTAGAGAGAAGAAGTCTAATAGATTAGAGAACAGTATAATCTTGTGTGGTGTATTATTTTTCCATCATCTTTGGAACATTATATTAACCAACCAGCAAATTTTAGTTCCATAGAATGTAAGAGACTGACTTCGGTCAGCTTGCGGTTTTGATAAGCCAATGAGGCTTCTTCGCGAGGTCCTGCTTGCAGGAGGATCTAAAATACATACATAGATACATGTAGGCCTATAAATATTAAGTTTTTATTTTGAAAACCAATCTCTTTTGGGAAATATAGTCCCTCCCTCCCTGCCTCCTTTCCCTCTTCTTTACGATAACATTCTCTTATATGTTTGATCTGCCCGAGGTAATCGGAATATTTTCAATTTCCTATTCCAAGCATGACCATATTTATAGTACAATAGTGAGCACTGCATATATTATAGGGACTAGCAGCAATTCCAATTTGCTAAAGTGCATGTGTCACGTCTAGATACAACAGAATCTGCAAGATATATGCCTGTGCCAGTGCCCATGCATAATTAAATGATGGGGCAATTCAGTTCAGGGGTTGGCTCGGGTAAGCTTCCCCCTAATATTTTAATTGCCACAATCCCATTCCAATGCAGTTTATAATAAGCTGGCTATTTCCACTAAAAAAAATTTCAACAATTTCTGACTTTATTTTTCCACTTCAGTACGGAATACTAAATAATGGGGAGTCTTCCATAACTTTCAGAATCTGATGAAAGAATATATGCATGCCTAGATGGTGAATAAATTCTACACTTGTAACCTCACTTTGTTTTGTTGGTTTATTAATTGTATATTTATTTTGTATTCATGACACCCACAAGCCTGTAGCTTTGGTAAAATTCCTAGAAATTGATGAAAAAATGTGCAAACGGTTTCCCTTTAAACACCGGCAGCTTTTCACTAACTATTGCTATCTAAATTGTAAAATAGTTGATCGTATATATGACAACAATTCGTCTTTCATACAAAGGGGATTTCCGTGATATATTGTCTCCTCTCCTTTTAAACATATATAAATTTGCAAGATGTAAAAACTTTGAATGTTGACCTCAAAGTATTGAAAGCTGAAAGCAAGGATCCATTCAGTTTGCTAGCAAAATTGTCAAACTTTTTACACTCTATTTCATAAAAATTTAACAGAATCTTATTTTGTTTAACTTTAGCTGAATTTTGACCTTCATTGTTATTTGTGAAAATCCTGGTCTTACAATTCATAGAAACTGTACTTCACTGAATATTCTTGTCTGATATTCCATCAGTCTTTCATCATTCCCAACCAATGGACAATTCAGAAACTTCTTTGAGTCAAGTTCCATTCAAATAATTTATGAGAGAAGGAAACAACCGATAATTACTCAATAACTAGTAATTAATTAACATTCAATAGATGAAAGCAAACGTTTAAGTAGTATCTATGGCAACCCTTTTGTTCAATATTATAATTTTGTTAAAATAAATATACTAATCTCAGTAATCTGTAAGTTTTGGTAACATTTGTCAAGCAAATTCAAAAAGCTACATATAAGTGGTTACCTAGACATAGGCGTAGGAGCCTCATTTGATTTGGGGGGGCTGTAACGACTTGCCCGAAAAATATAACCAAAATTTTTCCCGCGCTCCGCACGCGTTCCACATGTGAATGTGCATATCATATAGGCATTCTTCGGTTATTACATCACATGCCGTGTTATTACCCTTCCATATTGGTTATAATTATTGGGGAAGTCGTTACAACAATCATGATAATAATAATAATATAAGTTTAACCATTGAAAAACACATTGCAAATTCTTCTTCTTTCAGTAGGTGCCAGTGGCCGAGCTAGGGGTATTGGTCAGGGGGGAGAGAATGGTCTGTAGGGGCGCTTTCGGCACTATCTAAGCGGAGCGCCACCACAGGTTGGCGCGGAGCGTACAGAAATTTTTGGAGTAAAAGATACTCCCTAGATCGCCGGAAATAACCCTTTCCAGGCCTTGCTAATTTGCAGATAAACGAAGAATAAATAGGGTTCATCTGCATTTGTCAGAAAATTGCACCAACAAAACGTGACAAATGTCAATAGGTTTTTGAGAGCGCAATAAAAAAGTCAATAATCGCGTATATGTAAAAAGTGGTAAAAAGCTGAAAAGGGCGCCAGCAGTCCATTTGAGTCCGTCAGGGGGGCATCCGCCCCCTCTGACTTTATGGACGCTCCGCCACTGGTAGGTGCCCGAAAACTTCTCAGCATATTGCCCAAATTTTCACCAAAAAAATTGAAAAACACACTGCAAATTATTATTCTTTCAGTAGGTGCCCGAAAAAATTTTCAGCATATTGCCCGAAATTTTCACCAAAAAATTTGAAAAACACATTGCAAATTATTCTTCTTTCAGTAGGTGCTCGAAAAATTCTCAGCATATTGCCCGAATTTTCACCAAACACATTGCAAATTATTATTCTTTCAGTAGATGCCCGAAAAATTCTCAGCCCGAATTTTCACCAAAAATTGAAAAACACATTGCAAATTATTATTCTTTCAGTAGATGCCCGAAAAATTCTCAGCATATTGCCGAATTTTCACCAAAAAAAAATGAAAAACACACTGCAAATTATTCTTCTTCCAGTAGGTGCCCGAAAAATTCTCAGCATATTGCCCGAATTTTCACCAAAACTATGGTTGGGGGGCTGCAGCCCCCCCAGCCCCCCCTGCCTCCTACGCCTATGTACCTAGATGCTGGGATGATGGAAGCAGCTTTATGTCTACTTTTGTATAACAGATGCATACAGTTCACTACCCACCACCCATACAGTGAACGTGTACACATAATAAACTGAACACAATTTATAGTGCAAGGAGTACTTTTGGACTTTGGAGTCAATGAGTAATCATTAGCAATGTGGAAACTGCCCAGGTTATGAGCAAGGGTCACTTTATATCTCCATTAGGAATCAAGTAAATGGAGATCAAACAACATATGTGCAATGAACTGCAATGCTAATTGAATCTTGTGTAAGGTTAAGGTTAAATGAGCTACCATGCAGTTGTAGGTCTTGAAAATCTGTTAACTATTAGCAGACCCCAGCTATGTATGCCATAAACCTGTGTGAAAACTTTGGTTCTTGCTTCAAAGCCAGGTACATCTCATAAATGTTATGTAAGGAAGAACTGGAGTTTAGAACACTAACATCAAACCAAGAGCCGCGTTCCGGGTACATTTTCTAAAATAGACCGCAATATCTCATTCTAGGCCCTAGACACATCATTCTAGACATCAGGCTGTCAATTAAGATGCTAAGAAGTTTTTGTTTAACTCTGTCATTTCAACTTCATATTATTACTAGTTTTGAATGTTCATCGGGATGAGACACAAATTACAAAAAAAGTACTAATAATGATATTGATAATTTAAACAACCCTTTGTGTCCTGCACGAATTATTACACGAATTATTACGAATTATTACACGAATTATTACACGAATTATTACACGAATTATTACTGCAAGAATTATTACACGTTCTGCACGAATTATAAACAAAATAAGTACTAATAATGATATTGATCATTTAAACAACCCTTTGTGTTCTGCACGAATTATTAATCGAAGCAGAATTCAATTTTATACAACCATCAGACTTGCCTAATATAGAATCTATAGGCCTACACATTTGCAGAAATCTCTCATTTGCCATGTTGCAATCTTTATTCAACTTTTTTGCAACATTCACTTGAGAGTTCAACATTTAATCAAATTAACCGATTTCGTTATCATCAACTTTTGTTCTTTCAGTGTTAAACATTAGATAAATTGGCCTACCATGACCATTTTAGAGAAAACAACATTGTGCTAGGCTCTACCTCAGGCCCGCGTAGTCAGAGCAACCGATTCGGGCGGAACATCAATGCAGGAGGATTGCCACCCTGTATTCCATTTTTCTATTGGTATAAAACCTTACCTTTTTTTATTAAGCCTAGGTATAACTATAAGTATAAATAACAAACAATTTTGGGGGGTATGTGACCCCCCCCCCCCCCCGCCCCCCCCCACCATGGCCACATACCTGCTCTACCTTGATATGAACAATCACACAGTAAAAATCCCACCGAATAGCCAATTACAAATGTACAGCTATGTTTAAGACCCTTAGGTTAGGTTAGAACAATCCGAAATAGCCTAGGCTAGGCCCCTTGGCCAAAGTTAGAGTACTAGGCCCTAGGGGCTATTTGCAACAAGAAATGTAAGGACACCACACATGATCGACAGACAATTTATGTGAAAAAGTTACAACTCTTGTCGTGTGTGACCAGTTTATTTAACCTTCAAAGTAAAAACTTGTATATTCTGGATACAATATCATCGGGCTTCCAAGTTACGAGATCTATTATTAAAATGAAAACGTCTAACGCCAAAAGGCCTAATTACAGTAACACAGTAGTACAGTACTAACAACACCTTGACTCGAGCTAAGTCAAATGTGAGGGTTAACAATACAGGATCGTTACTCACCAGCGCGGTCTCTTCGTTCCAAACTTCCCATGATGTACTATTTTATTAAAAGCAGCTAAAAGACATTCACAAAGAAAGTGGTCTTGAAATTTAAGAATCCCTTCTTCAAAGATTTGTCACTACATAGAATAACGCCTGACAACATACACCAAAATTCGTACAGTCTATATTTTATGATGTCCTAAGTATATGTGCATAGAAACCGTCGGACCAGTGATTTACATAGGCCTCATGTTATTTACATGAGTCGTTTAATTGGCGTACGAACGTACGTGGTCTTAGATGCATGCTACCGAACGTAAAGTTCACTTTGACTGATGACGTCAACTTAACCGGAAAACACTCAACCAATCAGAAGTTTTGTGAAATTGTTCGAGTTATTGATTGGAGAGACAAAACTGGTTTTAAAGTCCCTTCAATGGACTGTACGTGTTGAGAGACGGGTTTTTTTTGCATAATGGAATCTGATTGGTTCAGAAAATTGCACCTTGAAAGAAAACAAGAACAGAACAACTAAAAAGTCCACCTGCGTCTTGGATGTAGTGCGTTTTATCCAACTATGGATACTCCGTCTGTGTATTTTCCTTGTCATTATCGTGTCTCCTCCCTCTCCCCATGCGCTAGGTGTTGGGTGTTCCGTTGGAGCTTTGCATGTTTGTGGCAGGTTGTTGTCACTCATCGTTGACTCCCCGTTCTTCCATGTTCTTCCAACGCCGACAGCCTAATGGCTACGTGACGATAAGTTTAAGTTTGTCTCATCTTAAAAAGAGTTTTTTATTCGATCGTAATGAAGCAGCAAGTTACTCGTGTCTACATGTTATGAGACAGCTCGTTTTCATAACTTCTCTCGTTTTATCAGGAGACTTGAAATATGCGGTAGATAGTAAGAACTGCGACATTCCTTTACAGACAGATTAATGAATACCGGTATAATGTTTCAGCAGTACATGCTCAAAATCTAAATAAGGTGGAGTTATAACGAATGACTAGCTGTAGACCTGAATAATGGAGGCTTTGATAAGCTGTCCCAAGATAATGGTCTTTTATGAAAGATCATTTGTAGTATCTGTTCTTCACAGATACACGGTAGAAA
>KN883806.1:10549-22587 GCA_000934455.1 Apostichopus parvimensis
GGTCCTCACAAGGAACACAAACGTACGTCAGACTGTTGATGTCTTAAAGGTCTTAAAGGTTACACTGAACAGTATATAAGCGTCATTTACACCACGCCATGATGTAATTGGTGTTGAAATGCAACCTACACTGACCATTAGAGTGTGTATTGTTGCATGCATTTGTTATATTAATATTATTATATTAATATATAAGGAGAGGGATTGCAACATTTCCTCGACTGGGTTAGGTAAGCGCACGATCTTTGTAAACGGGTTCTTGATGGATCAAAACTTTGACGAAAAGGGGTGTGGCTGTGAGGTCGTTGAATGCTAATATCCTAAAGGGAGGTGTGGAGGTCCGCCCCCCCCCCCCACACCACTCTACCCCATCCAATATATCAAAACTTAGAGTCAAATGTTTTCATTCTGAGGCATATTTAGACTATTACTAGTTAGTTCTTTAACTAGGGATGAGCGTATAATGTTGTACTAATTAACCTTTGGATTTTTTTGTAAAAATCCCGACTGACCGTTCTTCGCCGACTTCCCCTCCCCCAAAACGTTGCGCAAGCCACTGCTCCCATCAAATATCAATTTATGATCCTGGAAATGACAAACGACTTGATTGTAATAAAGAATATCAATGTTTGAACTTACAACTGCCATAAATTGTCGAGTCCACTAAACATCTCCGGTTGTAAAGCATCAAGCCGATTGTATGACAAATACCTGTCAATATATAAAAGAAATATTAGCAACCAAAAACAAAACAAAAATCGACAGTTGTTTATTTCTATTTTATGAATATACAGATGTATAAGATATATGATTGTTATTAAATGTTTGGCTGGCATATATATTATTTAAATCTTCTTTACGAGCACATGCATCAAACTCATGAGATGTGTGTTTACAAGCCTAGCCTCTGAGGCTACTTTCGTTTTGCTTCGTGATACAATAGATAAGAAGATATCAATGATAGGCCTACAGCTTCTTGGTCAGAGCAGATTGGTGGTGATAGGGATGGAGAACTGACGCTCTCTCAAGATCGTACCCCTCTCAATACGCACTCAAGAGTTGGCTATACGATGACAGGCGGTAATTCAGATAGATGAAAAGGGTCAATACTTCCATGTTTCTCTGTCTCTAACTCACCACTGGTTAGAACTCTGTAAATTATTGACTTGACAAACTATTTTGAATTTTGAATAATTTTGAATAATTTGAATAATTTGAATAATTTAATAATTTTGAATTTTTCTTAAATAACTAGGCCTAGACATCGTGAGTTTGCTTATATCATCTCCACCCACCCCTTCACGTCCACCCCATCACTTCCACTCCTCCTCCTCCTCCTCCTCTTCCCCATTCCATTTTCCTAAACTATCGCTTCCCTTTCCTTTCCTCTCCTTCCCTATCCTTTCCTTCCCTATTCTCGTTTCTCTATCCGACTCATTTCCTTTCCTCGCCTCTTTCTTTTCCTCTTCTCCTCCTCCTTCTCCATCTCATTCCCTAACCTTATCTCTGTCCCTATCCCTCCCCCTTCTTCTTTCCTATCCCTTCGCCGTCTTCTTCTTCTTTCCTTTCCCTTATATCCCCTTCCCTATTACGTAAAATATGCTACCCCCCCCTCCCCTGTTCCCTTTCTTTCTCTGTAGCTCCGCCACTGAACATTTGTATACTTACAGAACTCTCAACTTGTTTTTAAGTGTCGTCATCTCGAAAGCGCCATTCTCAATTGTCTTGATGCGATTGTGCGAAAGATCCCTGCAGTGAACATCATGAAATGTGATCGAGTCAATTCCAAACATAGCCCGACATATAGCAACCACTTATTGTGATATATAGCACTTCCCTGAGATGAATATTAGACACAAATTATGTTTCTATTCAGTTCTGAAATTATTCATTTAGTTTCTGCTATTGGAACTTGGACATCATGTGAGGCCGTCCCTACTTTTCCTTCCACTTTTTTTGTGTGAAAACGCCCGAAATGATTTTCTTTACATAAAATAAAGTGCCCGTTGTTGATTAATGATATGTACCATTTTTCCATTTTTATTTTTGTGATTAAATGTGTCAGTTTGTTCTAATTTTGATAACCATAAGTACCTTTGTTTTTAAGTACCCTTATGAAGAAAACATTCAAATATTGGTGTTTGTGGGTACGGAGCACACAGTACAACCATTTTGTTAGGACTTTTTGAAGCAATGTTAAGGTTTCCCCTCAAATCGAAACCACACGTGCCACTGTCTAGCTAAAGCTTGTAAGATTGCAAGCAAACTAAGTCATTTGAGGGCGCTGTGTCATTTTCACTTTTTGCGCATATTGCACTACGCGCAATTCCAAATGAAAAATTTCAAAATTGTTTGGGACCTTTGCTGTGTACCTTGCAAAATATATCAGTCGGTTTTCGAAAAGAGCTATACATGTTATTGACGTGGTTATGTGGTTAGTAACTTCTACGCTAGCTGAAACAGAGGGATCACCATTGTCATCCACTGTAGGGTGGGGGGGGGGAGGGAAGGGGTTGGCCCTGAAAATTCACCACACTGTTGTCCCTCTATATATAAGGTAACCATGTTAACGAACGGATCAAAGACATATGTTACTTATTTATTGGGTATTGGGGACACCACGATGTAAAGATATTTATACTGTGTACTACAGCTTATAGACGTCCATGCATATTTAAATGTAAATTTTTTTTGTCATGTGTCAATCTTAAAGTCATTGCACAATCTGTGAATAATTATGGAGAGTATCAAATACTAGGTTCCTTTTCTAGCTTGGTTGTTGACATTCGAGAAGTAAATTTAACAGTTAACAATAATTCTGATATAAACTTACAGTATTTTCGTCACTTCAAGACCGAACAAATCACCAAAGTTGATCTCAGTTATTAAATTACGAGAGAAATTCCTGTAACAAAATTGAAAATGTACATAATTAAACGAGGCATAAATCTCTGTGGAACTGGCGATTATCATCTGTGAGAGACAAATGAAGTACCATTCATAGGCGTAGCAACGGGGGTGAGGTCAAGGGGATTCCCCCCCCCCCGCCCTCCCCCCTCTAGTGTAAAGGAAAGTGTATTTTGCTACTACTCACTTTTCTAACTAGATGATGCCCTCAATAACGAAAGACAGACAATCAATGCGACTATAGACAACGCACGGAAACGAAATAGTTTTAAGGTCAAAGGTGAAATATCCAAGTTCCAATTGATTGTGGGCCAGCGTAGTATCTGCAACAAGTAAAAGTCTTCTAGGGAAGATCCCAAACCACATGCACCGGTTTTCTGTTCCACCTCCCCCACTTTGATAGTCTGCAATACGTCACTGCCGATGCCCCACCCCCACCCTCCCCCACACCCGAGAAAAAGGACCAAAGGATTGAAATTCTTGCGTAGTCACGAGCTTTGCACACGGCAACCAACACCCTATACCCACCGTACAACACTACACACATAAATGCGACGATGACATGGTTGTGATAACATGAGAGCGTATATGAACACCCCCCCCCGTCTCTCCCCTCCCCTCCATACATACATATATCACTTGCCTGCAACCAAACACAAATAAACTTCCCACTATGATTTATCAATGACAAATTGTATGTTGTGTAAATCAATGGCAAAAAAACAGAACAAGAACAAGAAAGACATATTTTGGACGAGTCATCCCATCTCCATAAAATGACTGTTGGTTTAGTTTCAAACCTTGGTGGTCCGTGACCGTAACTGCGACCACTCCAACCATCTCTGAACCGCTTTGGTGTCGAGTGCTAGTCGGTTTAGACCTACATATACAGACATTCTACGAGTCTTCCTAAATCAATATTTCGCTCGTAAAGTACATTGTCTCGTTAATCAAACATTTAGAACATCAAATAAAATTCATCTCTTCTCTAGTCAAACAGTATAAACAAGCGTGCGTTCCCAAAGTTGTAAATATTCCCAGTCAGAACAAAGATAAACATGGAAACGACACACTTGTCATATTTTACCCTCTGTACAATTATTTTGCTTTTCGGGGGCCCAACAGTTGATTGTGTACCACCAAGCTTTTATGACACCCCTTTCACCTATGTCATTAAAGTCCAATCCGTCTTTCTAATACGTTGTTTTTAAATCATTATGTTATGTTTATATTATTTTGATGAGTAAAAAGAAATGTATAAATCATGTAACCAACCCAATTTCTACTCTGCTTGTTATCTCCTCCAATTTGGCGGGAATTTCTGCTACTCTCTTGGTTGAGTACGATACGCGAGCGCCTCCACAGACTAGCTGCGCATGCTCACATAGACATCTTCTAGGACAGTAGTCGATGCTTTTGCCAGGAGCTGCTGGAACTGTTATAACCAACAGCAGCAGACCAAAGGAACATGCAAACGAACGCTCGATATTAACATCCCTGAATGGAGATACAAGTGAAGGGTATGGTACTTTAATGGTCACACATTTGCAAATTTTGAATAAACATAAAATGATTTGAATAAACATGAAATGATTGGGAAAACATGAAATGATTTGAATACACATGAGATGTAACTTTACATCCACCCAATTATCACCATCTCCGCTAGGAAATATCCAAAGGAAATGTATTTCTTTGTGAATGATATATGCGCTGGGACCTTGTTCATTTGTTCAGGGAAATGCACTTTCTACATGGGTTATATCCTCACATGTCATTAAACATAACCGTGATAATAAGGTGCTCACATAAGACAGTCGGACAAATATGCCTGGTCATGCGTAACCTTGTATATAAAGGTTTGTATAAAGACTTGTTCTAAACAGTTTTCCATTCTTCTCTAAGTTCTCTTCCTTGTCCTTTCTAACTACAGTAGGAAACTGGAAATTTAAAATAAATATATATAATCATTTAAGACATATTTACAAAAAATTGAACAAAAAATTATGGGAACCCAGAAAAGTGGACTCCGTACCTTCTATCCTAACATTTGACTATCCTATAAAATTTGTTCTCACACACGAACCAATAGTCAGTTCATAACGTGACCTAATCCTCAATACGTAAGAATTTAACTGAAAAATTGAACAGGCCAATCTATCTTACTTTTGGAATTAGACATGTACATTTCATTCACATGGGAGAAAATACTCTCATTTTTTTTTAATTTAAGTAATAAAAACCATTACGGGTTTATATACTTATTAAAGTGAAAATAAAGACGAAAAAGAAAAAATCTCTTTCATTCGTACTCTCTTGTAAATCCGCAATATTATTACGCTAGTCTACATTCGCAAATTGTGTGAGAGCAATGTCTATATCCTATAGCCTAGCCTATATTAGGTTAAATCACATTTTTGAAAAAATGTGCAGAAATGTAATTTTGACGGCTTGTATACCACATGCAATGTTTTCCTGTAATTTGCTCACCTGTCATTAATTCTATTAACGATGACTTAGGCTAAGTCTTACATTGAACTAAACCAAAGGTAGCTTAGGCGACATGTTAGTAAAAGCAACATAATCTACAATGACACGGCTTTGAAATTTCCCTATGATCATTGGTGATATACGTGCCATCCATACTCACCCATTCATGGTACATTGCTAAAAACCCGATTAGACTGTACGCTAGAAAGTATTTGTCCTATTTGCGAGTTTTGCATATTCTCCGTGTGTAAGAAACTATAGGCCTAGTTCTTTATTCCTTGCATTTTTAAACGACCACAGAATTTAACCGCGCGTCGTATACTTCACTCTATTTTCAAGAATGTTTACTTCAGCAGTGTGTCACTGCTATCCTACATAATACTATCGCAATATATCTCTATGCGTACGTGCGCGCGGTGTATGATGCGCGCATTATGAGTTGTCCTTCGCGTATAACGCCCACCCGACAAAAACGCCAAAACGCAGTTGTCCTATATATGTACGCGTTTATATATACGCCTTGGCCTATGGAATCAGAGACATGCTACAGCGCCTTGACGCTATGCAACATCAGTTGTATGCCACTATGAATAAGACAGAGATCTGTTATAGCTGTACTATACAAACTCGTTGGTGCAAGGCTGGTGAAAAATTAATTAACAATTTATTTCGGTAACTTTTTGGCAACCACCCACTCAAAAAAGGGGGGAAAAAAGTAAACTTAGGTTCTAAATAAAAAAAGAAAGAAAAAAAAGAAAGTAAACTTAGGATTTACTTATGGCGATGAGTTATTTAAAATCGTTAACAGATATTTTGTTTATCTTGTTATCCGTCCGCTTTGTGAGTCCTGACGTCAATGACCAACTTGCTTAATGGTCTAACTTTATTGTTTGGCGCCCGCTTCATTACATTATTTATGCCTATTCTGACATACCTTGTACCTCATACAAATTATGATTACAAATATTTCTCTCTGTATTTGACAGAAACACAAATTTCCGTCCAGAGATCTGGAGCTCTAATGGATTCGGTTGTCTGAATGAGTAACGACTGTAGTCCATCGAGTATCGTTGACCGCATTTGCTCAGGGTTTTTTTTTTTGGGGGGGGGGGGGGAGCTGCGCTGTATCATTTAACATACCGTCCTAATTTTTCACATCGAGTTGAACGTTAACTTGCTCAAGTTCACAATGGTTGTACGCGTGGCTCTACTTACACCCATAGCCATATATTTACAGCTCGGCGTACATCCTTTAAATAGCGCCCTCTTTTGCCGTAGGTTCTGAGAATGGTCCAATGCTTGCGTCAGCGTGCACTCGTACAGATTCCGTTATATCGTTGGACTAAATTTCATGTGTTTATAATTTCATTCATCCGAAATATAGGGGGAGGGGGGGGGTGGGGATTGCAATTTAGAGTTATAGATGACGATAATGACGTCACGTCATGTAAAACCAAGTGTCACACTGTTTCTGGACCAGGTGACTTCGCACAATGTGTACATGGGACATGTGTAGAGATCATGTATGTATGTATCTCCTATTTCATTGGAAGGGGGAGGGGGGGGGGGGGGGGAGGAGGGGGGACGGTATGATAAACGATTTTTGTATTTGCTAAATAACGGACTGCAGTGTTCCCTGTAAGACATTTTTGTACCTCTTTTTCGAGATCATATATTGAGTCTTTCGTATAATGAACAGGTGGGGCGATAGTTCAGGCTCGAATTCGCGTCTCAGATTTGAGAAGCTGCAATCGATCTTCATCTTTACTGAGGCCAGTTACTGATCGCAATTACTCTTGAATATCTAGGCATTTTTCTGACAGAATGATAGTTATTATAATGTAATAAATCCATTTTTTATTCCTTTTTATTTGTTTGTTTTGACTATATCAATTAGTGACAAGTTACTGCATGTGAATCTTTGTGACCTGCATGGGCTCAAAACTCACTTTGATTCCATAGAATTACATTGAGCAGATTAGAACAAACATGGGTTTCGGAAAGGAACTCGAGCTTGGTCTCGACTACATCTTATATGAAATGGTTAAAGACTTTATTAAGCAAACGTAACTTACGTTGATCTTATAATACCTTCCGATTTATAATAGCTGTGCTGACCTTTGGCCTAATGGACAAGGCATTGGTGTTCCGCCAGGGGTCACGTTAAACTTGTATTTTCCACAGAGGCGCATTTACACGACACGATTTTCCCCACGATTTGTCGTGCACGACAGTCGTGCACGACAAATTCGTGGCGTGTGAATGGACTTTTCGCAGAAACTGAATCGTGGGCAACTTGACGCGCAAACTAGAGCTTATTACAAGACGCCCGGAATCGCAGCGTGTAAATGAGTTGTCTTGAGTCGCGCACGATTTATTACGCACAGTTAGAAAGTTGTTCCATATGAACAACTTGTCATTTACACGACACGACAGTTGTATGCGATGAATATGGGCGTTTGATGCTGTATGGTTGAGGGTATACGAGATACAGGTGCCAGAAGCAAGGCATCTTGTGGGATATCCGACGTATTAAAATATTGAAAGAGAGGAAATAATACATCTTCAATTTTGTATGTCCTAATGAGCAGTTGTAACTGATATTGCGTAAAAGCATTAAATCATGTTATCTTTTTAACCCAATCAGCATCCAATATTTCACTATCTGCTACAGGTGATAGGTACTTCAGGAAATCTGGCAGAGGGATAACTATAGTGTACTCCAGCAAGCCAATAGGTGTAGTGGTTCCTTACATTGGTATGAGAACATTTTATTACTTTATTACTTTTAGAGACAATGTATCCACAAGGTTTCACACTGAAAATTCTGTTGACCTCAAATTAGATTTGATCTCCGGAAAAGGGTTCTTATACTTAATAAGGTGGATCCACATACCCAAGTTTGAATTTATTTTAGACAACAATGTACTTTAATTTGAAAATATTGCATTCAAAGAGGTCACATGCACAGCCTCATGCATGAACACAAGGAATAAAAAAAAAAGGAGAAAAAGAAGTTAAATTTTTCAAAGCAATATAATTGAGATCATCAGTCACAATGACAAAGTATTCAGTTGGAGAGAGAGAAAGAGAGAGAAGTGGAGACAGACAGATGTTTTAATACAGACTTTTTTGATTTGCTCACTGTCAAATATTAATGATGAAGCTGATCATACTATTTCATAAACATTATTTAATATTACACTGTCCTGTCAATAGTTTGACTAAAATGAAGTCAACTTACTATCGTAGTTTAATGACGATGTTAATAACGGTCAATAATGCTCTAAGTGTTAACGGTCACCAAGTCATTTGACTTTCTTGTTCAATCTTTTCATTCACTTAGAGGATCAGAAGAATGCTGTCATTCATCTTCTCCCTGTTATTTTCTCTGGATGAAGAAAGGGTAATGGAGGAAGAGTGACCAGTGTGGAGGTCTGCTTTTGTTGATTTTCAGTGCGTTTGATGTTTTATACTTTTAAAATGCCATGGCACGATGGTTTGAAAGCCAAGCTAGTCCCTCACCAATATGCTATGATAGAGTGATGGCAATTTAGTGTTGTATAGAATAAGATTGTTGGAAACAGTAAACCAAAGATTTGTTTTCCAAATTAAAGGCATTGAAGACTCGCCCCAAACCGCGTGCCGCGCTCTGAAAAGTTAACTTTCCGTTGCTTGCAAGTGAAATTTTATTCTTGTCGCTACAAAATGCAGACAGTAATGAAACGTGATACCTTGTTATCTTTTATCTAGATCTGAGATGTCCACGCTGCTATGTACTCTGTGTTGTGGGTAATGACACGGTATGTATTGACTGTACACTAGTGTCTAATTACCGACGGTAGCAAGCTGTATGTGTATTTTCTGGGATCGATGGTGGTGTCTAACACTTCTGTTACACCTCATTCGAAACTAGGTCAGATTACCGGCATGAGACGTTTCTTTGTGCGCGAGTCTTCACACCCTTTAACTTACTTAAGGCATACACTACACGACAAGGAATTGCACCCGCCACAGCTGATGGCCTATCTCAAGTTGTGAGGGCGCGTTATTATTGTCAAAAATTAACTTGAAGTTCACTTGAAGTGTTATTACAAGCTGCTACCACTATTTATGTGTATTATTGCCAAGTATTTGCCAGAGTGTAAATGGAAACTGATTGCTTCCAATATAAATTTCTGAATATCTTCAGGCGAAATTTCTGCATTTGCTTTTTCAGTGCATATGTCCAATGTCGTGGGATGGAATATTGATGTACCACTTCATACTAACCAAATATGAATATATTGCTTTTAAGTTTTCTTTGATGATATTGAATAACCTCCACAAGTGACATACTGGTACAGGTATATAACCTGTTATGTTTAATCACCAATGTAACTCCCCACAAAACATAACCTTCAGTGTACTGCATGCAAGAGGAATTTAAGTTGTTTTAAGTTGTGTCTGGTTGAAGGGGAGTAAATGAGGGGGGTGGGGGGGGGGGGGTCTTCATCACTGAAGAAACTGTGGGACTTTAAGGGCAGATTGACTCCATACAGCTACATTGGCTAACATAATATCTAACTATATTTTCATTTTTACTGTAGGAGAGCATCAGTTTGGAACATTACATGACAAACATAAACATTCATAATGCACAGCCGTATGTTCTTGTCATAGTATGTAGGCTACACGGATCTCTCCACAACAAGTTTTCGTGATAATTCAACAAAGGCGTTAAGTCAAACATCTATCCTGAAAGCACTTGACGTTTGTTTCACTGAGGGATATAGCTTAACCTGGAATATCGCGTGAGAATTCTTACAAAAGTGTAATGTATGAAATGCCTGGCCAAACAAAATACACAAGAATAAGGTTTGTGAATCACTAGTGTGAAAGCAGTGTGATATGTTAAGTTCACTTTTGTTAACTTCAGTTCAGTTAAGTCGCGTACACCTCAAAACCTGGAATATCAAAATCAGTGCATAAGTGAGTGGTAATTCTTACAAAGTGTGGTATATGATATGACTGCCATATAAAATGCACAAGAATAATGGAGTTTAGAGCATTCTGTGCTTGTGAGGTCAGTGGTGTGAAAACAGTTCATGTGATATGTTAAGTTCAAGTTGTTCACTCAAAGATGATGCCACTAGATGTCACAGTTTAAAGGAATCATACTCACATCAAATGATGGCCATGTTCCCTTTAATGATTTTTACTTTGTTCTTTTCATTGATATTATTATACTTGAATTCTCCTAGCACGTTCATCTATTGCATTGTTGAGGGTATCCGTAGTTAAAGGCATTGGAGACTCGCCCCAAACCGCGTGCCGCGCTCTGAAAAAGTTAACTTTCCGTTGCTTGCAAGTGAAGTTTGTCTCTTGTTGCTACAAAATGCAGACAGTAATGAAACGTGATACCTTGTTATCTTTAGCTGGACCTGATATGTCCATCGCTGTATTGTTTGTACACTGTGCTGTGGGTATATTGACCGCAGCTGTATGTATTGACTGTAGACTAGTGTCTAATTACCGATGGTAGCAAGCTGAGTGTGTATTTTCTGGGATCGATGGTAGTGTCTATACTTCTGTTACACCTCATTCGAAACTAGGTCAGATTACCGGCATGAGACGTTTCTTTTTGCGTGAGTCTTCACACCCTTTAATCACAGGCTGTACGTATAATTGTTTTAGTGATGCTCTTTTAATCAAATGATTTGTTAGTGTGGATTGCAAAGATCAGCATGTTTACATTAATTATCTTTCCATGTTCTTCCAATTGTTTTTAAAATGATTTCATATTTTTTTTTTATTGCTATGGAATGTTGCTGAAAAAACAATCAAAGTTTCTGATACATAATCTCAACTCTGAACTATTCTTGTGACAATGACTTTAAAGCTTCTTTTGTTAATGGGATTATCCACCAGAACAAAACATTGTGATACTATAGAAGAGATATATATCATTGGACATATCCATAATTTAGGCTCTGAACATCAGCCCAACAGATAGATGATGCAACCACCAAGGCAGTTAATTTCCTTTGATTTAAACCCGAGCTGTATCTAACGGTTATGGTTCTGTGTACAACATATTTAAACATATATACAGAGTGCTTCACTTGTAGAAACATTAGATGGTGTACCCCTCCCCTCGTGTAGTTATATTTCCATATTTGGTATACATAATTAGAATGATATCCATACATGAGGGAATTCCTATTAATTGTGCATTTTCACCTTAAAATTTAATACTTTTCAGAACAGCATCTTCAAAGAATCTCTTACAATGCTGTATCAAATACCTTGGATAAATATATGTTCACTTGCTGATTCTTAATAAATGTATAATCTCAGCAAATACAAGAACAGTTGTTTTCTGATATCTTTCTTTCCCAGTGTGTTAAGTATCAGATTTGCGAATTTTCAAAGGAAAACAAGCTGTGCAATAAATACCTAAGTAGTTATTAACATAGTTTACATCTTTGATGTGTAAATGATAGTTAGGCGTACATTAGGTATCCTATATACACTTTATTTTAGGAAGGAGAAATTCCGAAGTAACACTACATTATACAGAAGTTGTGTATAGTGATCACTATACACAAGATTAATTTAGTTTCCTATCCAGTAGCGGAGCGTCCATACAGTCAGGGGGG
>KN883806.1:51340-70380 GCA_000934455.1 Apostichopus parvimensis
ATGAAATGATCAGCAATAGTTATGTGAATAATACTAATCAATAAATTAATTTATTATCATATCTGCATAATAAGAAGTAGAGTTTGACCTAGACCTGTGGAGTATCCTATTGTCGGATAATCATGGTTTGAAATATATTGCAAGACTACCACCTTTACTTCTCCATCTTCGCGGAAATGGGGCATCACTGAACAAACACAAGAACTATAACACTTATCGGGTTCGATATCAGTATAGACCTTTATTTTATCTTGATGATATTAGGTAAGCAATCGGTCTGGCATTTTGGCGGACGTTAGACTTGGTTTCAGAACCTCAAATGTAGCTTCAACACCTCAAATATTTGATAATTAATGCAATAAACCTAAAAGCTTATTGTAAGACTATGCACTTAATCATACTCTCAAATCGGTTACACCTATAATTTCAGGAGAAGGAAAAAAGCAAATGTACTACCACCTGGTCAAGTTCACAATTCCTACACCAACGATGTTCGAATTGACGATGAAACTCGAGGTATAAACTACAGATATAAATTACAGACTGATATTAATGACAGTTTGTTAAGGAATTGTTGTGTACTGTTTTAGTTAATTCTGCCTAAATGGACATTACTTTGATATTTATCTGTTTTTTGTGTGTCCAAGATATAGCTACAGTATATACGTAAGACCAAATATATTGTTTTAGCTTTACCTAAGGTATCATATATACATACATATATATATATATAAATTATATATATATAGAAATAATATATATATAGAAATAAATGAACGACGAAATCTGACGAAATTCAAATTAAAAGACAAAAAAAAAAAGGTACAAGTCCGTTGGTAGTCCAAGACGGACGTGTAATCCTGGGATCATTATGCTATTGTACCAATACATCAAAACATTTTCCTCTAACAAATGTTGATTTTCGCCAGTGGTCAGTTCTGCACCAAAATTAAGACAGAAATAAATTGTGTTCTTACAAATTAAATATATTAAACATAACATTCACCTTTTCGGCTATCTTGACAGTTCAAGACAACATTAATTTATTGGAAATGCGTACCGGTACCTCTTACGAAAAACCGGGCGGAACTGGCCAGACTGCAGGCTATGAAGAAGACACAACCAAAAAGAGTGATGAAGCCGATGGTTTTGATTACGAAGTTCCAAATGAAATCAGAAAATCTGCAACGTCAGAAATAACAGATCCTGCCACTGATTATGATGATGTTACGCCTGATGACATTGAGAAGTATACGGGAATTTATATCAATATACCAACAACTGACAAGAAAACATCACCTCCAAGGCCAATTGCTGTATCAGAGTTTCAGAGTTTTATGAGACGAGGAAAAAGATCACTGATTACGGATGTTGTCAAGGAGTTTACGGTGGGTACTAACAGGGAGTTGTTATGTGTATGTATTTTAGATCCTCCTGCAAACAGGAATTCGCGAAGAAGCCATCTTTGGCTTATCAAAGCCGCAAGCTGACCGAAGTCACTCTCTTAGATTCATATTTTAACGTCCATGATTATGAATTGTCAATTGTCAACAACTCTGTAAACCGGACGACATACATTAATCTTGGAGTGACTCGAACTCGGGACCTAATGATTGATAGGCACCGGCGTTAACCACTGAGCTAACACTCCCTGGCCATAACAACTCCCATAACAGCTATGGCCATAACAACTCCCTGGTACTAGCGATCATGGTTTATTTACATCAATATTTTATGAAGATGTTCTATGATACTCATTAGGTGTGTAAACCTGATTCCATCTGCTCCGTGTCAATTTGTGTTTTTGTGTTTGCTATTTCAGCTTTTATTTCGTACTATAGTTTGCTTTGCATGACAAAAATGAAATACAATGTAAACCCTTAAACAATATTTGCACCTTCTAAATGTCATTTAAAAGATCTGCTTTTTTTTGTGGCTCCACTTATGGCACGCTATAGCTAGGAAAGTTTTGTGATTACGTAATCGACCTGCCACTGTCGTAAATCGACCTCAGGCTCTACAATTAGCCTGCATAGCTTCTTAACACCATTAGGCTCTTTGTGTAAACACTGTGTGGTAATGTGTTCATGTCTACAGTGTAGTTAATCATACAGCGTTCACACAAAGACCCTCATACAAGGAAAACTATGTGGCCGGCGTTGCAGACTAATTGGTAAAAAGAGGTCATTTTACGACCATGGCAGGTCGATTACGTAATCTCAAGACACTTTTCCATGATAGCGTGCTATAGTTGGGGTCTTTTACAGCAGACATATAAACTTGACATAAAAAGTAATGTTCAATTTTCTGGGCAGGCTCTCCCGATGGGTCAACAGTATCCTTGCTCCGAAGCTCTTCGGTATGAAACAATGCAAATAAAATCCTCTTATCAGATTGTACCATGTAAGTATACTGCTTTCTTAACACTGCTATAGTGAGATGAACAATTTTATGAATTATTAGTGTACATTTTGTTGTTGTAGAAAATAAACATGATGCACTTTGCGCATCAGTTTACCAAACTTCTCACACTCTACTGGATTTTCTCGAAAATGTGTGCCACTTTAGACAAAATTATCGTTCTTACGGGACACTTAAAACTTCGAGGATCTGATGTTTTGATGATTTTCTTTGCCTGTTTACAGGAAAACTTAAATAACAGAAATTTATCATTGTCAATACTCTCTATTTTGTGTTGTATATTGTCTGAAGAAGATCCTTACAGGGTCCGAAGGTATATTATAGCGACACGGGGCTTCTGCAGAATATTCGTAATTTCCTGACATTTCCTCTCTCTCTTGAATATGAGAGTGTAATGTATCCATAGTGATGCGAAATCTGTTTCAGAAAAACCATGAAGTTAATGATAACCCAAAATTTTATTTACTGTTTAATAGTGATTTTGGAAACCCTCTGTTAGTCTAAAATATGTTGAAACAACTGTGTATTGATTTGATTGGCATCTATGTGAGTATACTGTTTTAAATGTACTGTGTGTAATCAGGGTCCTCAGGGAATTGTTCCATAACAACTCCCTGGTGTAATGTTCATCTGATTTGTTTATTCTTTCATTGACAAGATGACCATTCTAGAGTTAAAGTACAGACTGGCAGAAACAACACACAGTCAGATTACTACAATGCAAGCAACATCAAGGTATATCGAACATGCTGATGGATATATAATCCGTCATGGTGGCGGTTAACTAATGACAATAACACGATCGATGTCCAAACAAACAGACAACAGCTGTACATATTAACAAAACAACTTGCAAAGATGAATATATCATATGTTATGCATCCATGGTAACAGACATTTGTCTCTCATGTCTGGTCCAAAATCTGTTGCACATATATGGGTGTAAAATGAAAGTTTACAAACGTAACTTTTAAGTTCATTTATACCTAAATAACCTATAATCATGAATGATAAAATAATGAAAGAAGAAGCCCTTATTGGATATAAATGCTTCACAAATTGATAACGCCTTCCTTAAGAACGTGATCTATCTACCCGTCATGCTACCCACACCAGTTTTTTCCCTGAACCTATTTAAAGGGATATTATTTCGGTAACTTAAGTTCACTGTCTAACAAAATCGATACAACCACCACCACCACACCCACCACCCCCCCCCCCCACACACACGCAGAAAATGTTGTTTTCTATTATATTAGCTGCAACCGAAGACATTCACCTTTATTCTTAATCCTTGTTGAGACAACCAATGACTTTTGTGCTCTATTGTTCGACAACTGGTGACAGGAATTTCTTTTGTCCCATGTCACCAGTTGTGAGGCCTAGACATGCCCACCCACACACATATATACATCACAAGTCTATATGAATCTTGGGATTTGCTTATAACCAGGTGAAACGCAAGCATCGGCAAAAAGTGTTTACTTGTAATTCAGCTGACAAGAAAATTGTCTGAGATAATGAGATATTGACAACCAATCTCTTACATGAAGTAACATTAAATCCTTTTAACAAGCAGCTCTTTGCGTCCTTTCCTATGATTTTCTCAACCCTACGATGCCATAACGACATACATTAGTAGCCTATCTAATCAAATCTAACTTCAAATGGTGGAATAAGAGTCCAAACATTTACACTTTGAACGTTGGTTTTCTCAAATATATTCTGTTAGGATAGCAATAAACCCCGCCCATCTATGAATATTTAAATTTGGCGTCGTAATCAACCCAGTATACACCAATACAATATGTACTACACCACCATGCTTTATTTGTGTACATTGTGTATGGCTGTGATAACGGCGCACCTTTTCGGATTCCTGTGAATGAATCTATTTTAAGCAACGGTATATAAATAAACATGTTAGCTATTCGCTGATTGGTTGAATTCAAACTAGTGGATTTGGGGAACTGTATGCGATTAATTTTAAATGAGGAATTTGTCGGAAGACACTCTATACTCATTATCTGCAGAAGTCCAGCTTTTTGCGTTTTGTCGCCGTTTTTACAAAATCTGTATACCCTTAAGAAGAATAACAACATCTCTTCCATTTATATTTCAGGCTTGGGGTCATGGAAAGACATCTTTCATTGCAGCCAAAGGTAATGGATATGCTTAATTTTGTTTTGTAAAGGATCACTTACTTTTCATTCTTTTTACCATACAGTATACACTTAACTGTTTAGTTAATATTTAACTTACAGTAAAATGCAGTGAGTATAACTGATAAGAAAAGAAACGTAAGAAGATTTCTATTCCTTTCATACATTGTCCTTCCCGTATAGTTTATGTAATGTTCATAGTTTAAGTAAAAGAAAGTCTAAATCTGTCAGTCAGTCATTCAGTCATTAGTTCTAAGAAAGTCTCTTTTATTCGGTCATTCTACGGAAGCTATGAGGGGACATACGATGTCGAGATAATAAGTCTGTAACTTGGCAAAAAAAAACCGTATTTTTGTCGAGATGTCATGGTATTCTAACACGGTATCCTGACATCTCGCATGTCCCCTTATGGCTTCCATAGTCATTACGTTAGCCATTACGTGATCAGTATTTATATGTCAACCATTACGTAGAACTTTCTATGACGTAATACAATAAGATATTCTTAACATACTTAGGATGTTTAATGTATTTGACTTATGAACATGTACAGTAAGCCAAATGTATATTTTGTAAGTTTAAAGTCAAATATAACTTATTTCTGGCCCGTTTGCAATGTTTAAAACACCAACCTACAATTTAGACGATTTATACTGCTTCATTGTTGTTGTTTTTGTTCAGATCCTGAAAGCAGAATTGACTCTGAAAGGTTTTGGAGAATGATTTTGCAACAAGGAGTGCGGACCATTGTAATGCTGACTGATATCTCTGTAAGTATACGTTGCAATATCATGTAATAAATACTGAACCCGATCAATATGTCGAATCAATTTACTGCGGATAAAGACAAATTTGAATAAACACACATACACTGGACTGACAAATTGCCTTCTCAATTTTCAGAAAATTGCCTAAGCTGAAAGCTTACCGTGTGTTGCCCTGTCATTTCAATGAATATCTAAGTCAATTTCTATCTTGCCCTATCTTGCCCTATCTTGCCCTACCTTGCTCTATCTTGCCCTATCTTGCCCTATCTTGCCATATCTTGCCCTATCTCGCCCTATCTTGCCCTATCTTGCCCTATCTTGCCCTGAGAAATTTTCTTTTGCAACTGTCGATGTTTTATTCGAGACCAGGCACATAGTTTACTATAAGAAGTCTTCTTCCAATATTGTTAGTTGATGCAATATTTCGTTAACAATGTTTGGTATAAAACAAATACATGGTTAACATGATTTGGTGCAGGTGAAAGGAATCTTTGTTATGGCATATTACATTAACGTCATGTAAATTGTTGTAATTTTCGATATATGTTGTCTCACATAACATATCATGTTTAATAACTTGTTAATTTTCTTAATAATGAGTATAATACATGTATGTCTTTCACTATTAGAACACAGATATTTGCTATTGGCCTAAGAAGGATTCATCCAAGGAGGTATTTGGTGAAATGACAGTGTTACTACAGGACCAGTCTGTTTACCCTTATTATACTATCAGAAAACTGAAGGCATTCAGAGACGTAAGAAAAGTAGAACTAAGTTCAATATCATCCAAGATAATGTATTTCTATATCCTATAACGTTCACATGAAGATTTAACAATGAAAAATGGACTTTGCCGTTGTTTACTTCAGTGGCAAACCATTTCCATTGTAATTTGCAAAATAATGTAAACATGAGACGATATCTTTCTATGTTAGATTAGTTTCTATGTATTTTCCTCTGTTGCTAACACGAGTTGTATATATACCTTCTTACACGAGAGACAGTATTTTTTTAAGCAGTTTTAGAGTTTATCGTGAATCTGCAGGAAGGTATAACGATATAACTAGAAATCTTTTTTGTTCTTATGCAGTGTTGATTGCTTACACTTTTAAAATAAACATCAAATGTTATGGAACGATTAACCATATAGAACATGTTTCAAACAATTTCTTAAATTTTCGTCATATAATGGAGTGTCAGAAACTGAGAAGTAAGCTAGGCCTATATAGCCTACCATAGAGTTATTTACCCCGTCTACATTGCCACGGGTTGGATTTGCAAAGCATTACACTGTGAAAATTGAATTCAACAGTTAAAAGGTTACGTGTTAAAAAAACTAAAAGTAAGAAAATATCCTTAAACATTTTACATGACAGAATAGAGCATTTTTTGGCGAGATACTGATTCACATCAAGCTATTACCGAATTATAACGTCACCCTTTAATGAAATTGTGCCCTTTAGTAATTGTAATATCACGTCTAAGATTTCCCTCTTTCCCCCTTGTGTTTCCATTCTACAGAATGATGATACAATCCTTACAGTTCATCAGCTTCAGTTTCATGGATGGGCCCATACAGGAGTTCCAAATAATTTTGCAAACGTGATTGCTTTTATTAATGAAGTGAAAGTTTCGGAAACAAGTAGCAAGGCGAGACCTCTACTGGTCCACTGCAGGTATATAATACTTGAAGACAAGTCCCTTGTAAGCCGGCAGTATATGGTAATATTGGAGTTACTATACATATTATGTATAGTAACTCCAATATTACCATAAACTGCCGGCTTACAAGGGACTTGTCTTCAAGTTAACACTTTTGTTTTAAAAATCGTTGTGGACACAGTTATACATTTTCTTATAGAATCAGACCTAGCCAAGTATTTTCAACTCTCTAAAGCAAATTCACTGAAGTATGTGATTTCTCTGGCTTGTTTGAGATGCTGGACAAGTACACTTCAAGCTATAAAGCTAATTTCTTCAAAGTGAACCAGATATTGCTTGTTACTTTCTTGATCAAGATGATGGCATCGTTATTCCGGGTGTACATAAAACATTAAGTGACATTAACAGAGCTTTAGAGCTAGAGAACATTTGAATCAGTTTATCAGATAGAAAGACTTCGTACGTAAGTATCACTATATAGGCAGTATATATATGATTATCTGATAAAGCAGAAGTACTATACTTCCACCAGTAAACTGCTTAACATGACTTCGAGAAGCACACCAAACATTAATCAACAATGAAACATATGTTAGTGTGTTTGGTAGTGGAAGAGCTGAATTATAAGTTTTAGTCATGAAATCAACTCTCGATGTCAGACGTTTGTTGTATCTTTAACAGAAACGGGTGTGGGGCTACTGGTACCTTCATAGCGCTGTATATATTAATGGATCAAATGAAAGAAAACAACACTGTTTGTGTCTATAACGTCATTAGAAACCTGCGGAAAGACAGAATGGACATGGTCTTTACACGGGTTTGTGTTTTGGTTTAAATTATTGTTTTCATTACTATAATATTTATTATGATGATGATGATGATGATGATGATGATGATGATGATGATGATGATGATGATGATGATGATGATGATGATGATGATGATAATGATGATGATGATGATGATGATGTATGATAATGATGATGATGATGATGATGATGATGATGATGATGATGATGATGATGATGATGATGATGATGATGATGATGGTAATGGTGATGGTGATGGTAATGTTCCTTCATATATACATAACAGAAATGGCTTGATTATAAGTCTAAATATGACAAATGTTGATTCTAAAATATTGCAGTACTCAACATGACAGTATATGATGACATAACACTAACATTGGTTTCAGTTTCATAAAATCTTAAAAGTAAAACGGTTCATCACCCTGTGGCACTATCGCACCTGCAGATATCACAGACAATATTTGACATCACAAGCAATAACGCCCCCCCCCCCCCCCCCGCCCTCCTACTTGACACGACTTTTTGAAGCATTCTTTGTCCCAAATAGACCAATAGTTTCCTTAGATATTTAAAGTTCTTCATCAAGAATATTTCTATCATATAACCCAACTATCAGGTTGTACCTTTATGATCAAGTGTAAAGAACACTGGTGCTGTACATAGAACGAGGAACAGGTCTGGCAAAAGTTATATTTGTACCCACCCTGTAGTATCTTGACTGATTCCCAATGTTGTTTTTATTTTATTTTAATGCAACTCAGCATATTCTTTCTTGTCAGAAATCCACCTTCTTATCTTTGTTTTGTCAAGTAAGTAAACATGTATTTTATTCTTTCAAACTCAGCTTCAGTATTGGTTCATCTATGAGACATTACAAGAAGCTCAGCTGATGCCAGACCAATCGAGTCTCACAGCTGATGAGATGAAAGGTTTGGATGACCAGTCGCTGCTGGACAAAGCTGCAAGAGAATTCAAGGCAAGTTATTCATAAAAATTACATTCATATGACAGAAGTATTGCTAGCTTGTGGACGTCCCATGGTCGCTGAGTCAATTTATAACGCGTGAAATAAACTGTCGACAACTTTCTGACTATCTAACGCAGGGTTTCCCTAACTGGGTGCATGAACCTCAGGGGGTGCGTGAGTCCATCCCAGGGGGTTTGTGAGACGTTTCTGAAAGTCAAAACTAGAGTACTTATTATTGGACTAAAATCTGATATATCATATAATTTAGAAACGTACAAAAGTCGTACCTATCGACAAACACTTTTCGCGTTCCATAAGCATATGTTGCCGTGCATATGATAAATAACTGAATTATGAAACAGACACAGGCCGCATGACTTTGTTGAAGTTGGTGTATGCATGACAGTACGTCGTGAAGATAAAGAGCTGAGAAAGTAACTGAAAGGTTGGCCAAAGTAATTATTATTATTTTGAAAATTCCAGTTGACCTCCATTTTGCCTGACACAAAGCAAAGTAAAGCATAAATTCATGCTTGAAAATTGTTGTTGAGTGACAACATGCAGTCACTAGCCTGTTTTAACATGATATACCAGTTCAATATCACACTATGAACTTGATCTTTTACGAAGCACTGTTATGCGTATTATAGTACAATAATGACTCAGATCGAGTCTCGAAAAGTTGGGAAGTTCGTGGACAACTCTGACACCCGCAGGGGTTCGTGGGGGCTG
Source organism: Apostichopus parvimensis (assembly GCA_000934455.1). Lineage (NCBI taxonomy): Eukaryota > Metazoa > Echinodermata > Holothuroidea > Aspidochirotida > Stichopodidae > Apostichopus > Apostichopus parvimensis. The sequence continues at coordinate 60,867 of KN883806.1, forward strand.
GGGGATAAAGTTAAGGTAACCCTGATCTAACGTATACGTTTCAGATGTTGGTCATTATTAATATACCGTATGTTTGTCAGTGGCTTGTCACGTATCATGAACCCAGATAAATCATTCCAGAAAATATGCCAAACTGAAATGAAAAAAAAAACAAAATAAATGTGAAATAGAAAAAAAAAACAGAAAAAAAAATCAAGAGCAAATTATAGCATTCTCCTGTGAAACTACTCCGCATTAATTCAATAAATCAGACAATATACTGATGAAAATAATTTCAAGATAAATATTTTCAGAAATTAGTTAGACAAGAAGTTGTTGTTTCAGAAATTTCTCCATACAATTAGAAATTGCATAGTATCATGTATCACTGATTTTAATTAAAATTTGGACTATGTGTGATTACATTGTCCATACCATAATGTTAACAGAACCAGCAAACAAGTGGCAAAATAATATTGTTTTAGGTTTGTATTTGTTTATTCTAGTGCTAAAATATCTGACAATGGAAGTATATCAAAGAACAGTTTATAATATATAATTTCGTCGGTTCTGTTATTAATATTTAATAGCCACATGACTCAATGTTTGAGGCATATGTTATGGGTCTGATCATTTTCAATTGTTAATCATAGATTAATTGTATACCGTTCTGTGTGTGAATTCTACTATGTATATAACCATCATTTCAAACCACGTACATTTTTGGGGGGTTTTTCTTTGCATCCGTCTCCACCATGCAGGCCCTGAGCAAGATTAAAGAGTTCCATGAATCACCAGAGAGTATGATTGGACGGGCTGAAGTGAACAGCCACAAAAATAGATTTCCAGATTTTATCCCTTGTAAGTTGATAACTTTTTCAGTCTAGTTGAATGTGTGTATGAAAGGTTGTAAATATATTTAAAGATCACACATTTTAATCTAAGGATAGGCTTATCGCAAGTGAAAAGTGAAGAAATATAGGATAAAAGTCAGTACATGTGATAACCCTATAATAAAATGCAACCTGGAGAATGTCTATGTATATATATGTCACTGTTTCTTTTAACTCGGATTTGTACGTTAATTGTTAACCTTTCAAACTAAGATGAGAAGTTGAGATCAAATTCTTTGCTGTAACAAACGTACTGAAATAACTTGCTAGAGGCATTTCTTCAAGAATATTGTTCCATCTGACCCAAAGAATAGTTAGGTGAGAATTTCGATTTATAAATGGCATTTTATATTCTCTATTAATTATAGTTATTGATTCTACTCATTCCTTTTAATAATTTTGTTATTTTCTTTATACAGCTGATCTCTGCAGACCGATCTTGAAGACAGAAGGCATCACCCTCGGTAGCAATGATTATATCAACGCAACAAATGTATCAGTTAGTATAACACTGACTTATATCATATTAGATATCATATTAGATTGTATAACTCGTATATATTCACGGAAGGCCGTGACACTTGAACAGAAAGTGTGAGAGAGCATGCATAGAAGTATGGACCACCAATTACCTTGAGCTACATAACTACAGCATTAGGTTCCGCTTCGAATCAATTAAGTTGCCAACAGTAGTACAGGTGTATGCGGCCTGTTTCTTCACACATTTCTCAGTTTGTAATTAATTTCAGAAGATGGGACGGTTTTTAACCATCGTCGTGGGTAGCCAGTGGAGTAACCACGTTAACTTCTGCTTTAACCCCCTCCCTAAGAGAAAGTCAAGGTGGCTTATCCCTATTCCGCCACCCCCCCCCCCCAATTTGTAGACAGCATTACAAAAACTCCTAGTATACATTACATAAATATAAACCATGTCTGTGCGTTACAAGCTAAACAGTCAACAATTCATCAAAATTGTTTCAAAAGTGGCAAAAAATACCACCATTGTTCATCTAAGCACCATCCACCGCACCAATATTTCTGCGAAGAGGAAACACCTTTCCGCTGCGACCTCTCCTTGGATAACTTCACATCTTAGCCAATCCCACCCCTCCCCAAGTACAAAAACGTGATTGTGCGCCTGGGTGTATAAAGGCTAGTGAAGAAAGGTTGTGAAGGCAAACGTATATATAGAGTAAATTACTTTTAGCTTTACAACAACACCCAAATAGTAGCTGCAAATATTTATTAGCACAAAATTAATATTTTACAGACAAGCTTATGTGATTCAGCGATATATACAGATATACTTAAGCGGTTTCATTGTGCAAGCCGAACGTTAGTTATATAGTCATTCTATGCAGGGTGATGTATTGAATTATTTGTCAACTACATACCAACACTAACGGTGGTTCTTTTTCTCTTTCAATGTTCCCCCATAGGAAACTGGACTTATCTTGACACAAGCTCCTATGGCATCCATTCTTGAAGATTTTTGGAGACTTGTGTATGATTACAAGTGCAGTAGAATCATCATGCTTAATGAAATACAAAAACCGAACAAGGTTTGTTTATTCTTTAATTGATGATTCAAACAAAGGCTTAAGTAACCTACATTAATCCGTGGGTATCTCTGAAGAAAATTCTGCCACAAGGGCGTAGGAACCGGGGGGCTGGGGGCGCCAGCCCCCCCCCCCGTGAAAAAGGCGGAAGTATCATTCCGCCCCCCCGCTTCGCAAGTCAGAAAACCCCTTTTTCATTTATCAATAAATGATAACAACATTCGTCATTTTAGCAGAAAACATTTTGGCAGAAAAAAAATCTCATTTGGAGCACCAAATTGCATCTAAGGCCAGGTGAAAATACAAAATTATTTACAAAATGGAGTGGTTGTTGAAGTGTGCTATATTGCACCAAATTGCATCTGAGGCCACCTGGAAATGCAAAAAACACCCCCTCCCCTTAGACCCCTCCCCAGACCGGCCATCAGTCTTCAGCCCCCCCCCCCACTCAAAAGTACCTTCCTACGCCACTGTTCTGCCAGCATGCATCAACAACGCACGTAGGCTATACTTTTGAGGCCTTCCTTTAGATAAATCTCATGTACATTATTTTTTACTCAACCCACACACTTATATTTATAGCATGCTGGTTGATTGGTGGTGTATATTGCTCTTATTTATAAAATGTGTATATAACAAGGACGAAACCTGTCGTGAAATCGAATTTTCTGGCAGGAGTAAATAATTTGTTATATCTGGTATTCCACATCCGAAGCCTTCATTTGACACGGTAGACTTGGCTGCCAAGCTAAAATGCGGTAATTCTGTACACATTGTCAGAGACCATTTTATCAGGGGTGCGTTCAGTACAATTGTAATACGCGCGTGCCCATGAAAGCTTTAACTCACATTGACAGTTATAAAATGCAATGATATAGATTAACACCAGCAGAAGCGCCGTGGCAGAGTGACACAGATTAAAGTTTGTAACACGAAGGTCCCATACAGATTCCTTTACCATGACATTGATTTTTGAAGGAAGTTCTTTTGCCTCCTTTACAGGCATCAGCTGCCACCAAATACTGGCCAGATGCAGGGAATATACCATTTGGTTCAATGAATGTTGAATGTACCAATACCAGCAAACAAGATGACTACTCTAAACGACAATTTTCAGTCTCTCACCAAAGCTCTGAGGTAGATACAAAGCTGTGAAATTTATTACAGTGTTAATTTGTCTTCTAAGCTAAACACTGTAATGGTTATCAACTAATGGGATTGTCTTGACGTTAAACTGTGTGTGCGTTTTTTTTTTATTCAGATGCATCAACTTGTATTTTTATTGAATATTTTGGACCAATGTATTCTATATTTTACAGGATTTATCGAAGTTTATACCAGGAATTCATACTGAGAAATAATCAAGCACGATTCCTTAATGCAGATAATTTGATATGTTAATTGTTTAATTGAATCGACCAGCATATGAAACTATGTCATGAGAATTGTAACTGAATTGCTTGCATATACGCTGACTGATTTAATATTCAAACCCTTCTTTGCCAAAGAATCAAAGTTATGTACAATTAAAGTTAATACCAAAGAAAAATATGACGGCATCTTATAATGGCCATCTATAACCTTGTTTTCATATTTGATGTTTTTTCTCCTTCCCATACATCTGCTCATCTATAGAGTTCTTTATAGTGCCTAAAATAAGTCACTCAAGGTCGGATTATATATCAACTTACTTGATAACCGTTTAACGTCTTTCTTATTTATATTTTTCATTTTTACAGTCAAGTTGCAGAAAAATTTAGTTGGGTTTAACAATTTGTTTATCTTCAAAAAAATATATATAAGAGCTATGTTGTACATTTTGCCTCCATTTGTGTATAGTACTTCAATTACAATATTATCTGCCGATCGTTAATTCAAAGATGTAATATTTTCATAATTCAACTATTCACAGGAATCACTTTCTGTGGAACATCTGGCGTTCCATGGATCCCTGGAGAATGATGAAGATGTTCCGAAGTTGATAGATTTCTTCATTCAACAAACAGAGAAGAAGATGTCTGGTAAAACCATAGTTCATTGCATGTGAGTTTTCTCTTACATTGAAATGTGTTTATTTGCAAGCTGACTATATTGTTGGAGAATCTGATGAAATGTTATACTGTATATATACTGAATAATATACAATACATCTTTGATTTTAATAAACTATACATGATAATATGACGTATCATTGATTGTAAACACTAAACCGCAGTTATTTTATTAACCGTGCTATATACTGTAAAGTAATCTCACACTGTCAACAATATAAACACTATAACAGCCGGTGGATGGGGATGGGGGAGGGGGACGGGAGACGAGGAACGGGACGTCCCCACCCTTCGGTGTTGTGAAAAACCCACAGTGCCACTTTTTGTTCATAAAACCTACTTAATTCATTCTTGGGAAAGTAAAAGTGCCTGTTGTGGTTTAAAAATGCCTTTTTGTTGAGAAATTAAGAAGTGTATAATTATAATATTATTTTCATGTTGAAAGAAAAATGTACTAAATAAAATGTGATACAGAGTGCACAGAGGTTTGTTTTGGCAGCGTCACTGTCACTGTGAAAGTTTGCCGGTGACACTCCTCCCCCCCCCCACCCCACCCCCTCGGGATTAAAACTTCTTCCACTGCCTCTGGTTGCATATATAGGTGTCTACTAAGCAAACAGTATTCATAACTTCTTGTATCTTTTATTTTCTTTAAATCTGTATCTGTTCTACTCCCTTTAATTTATTATTTTGTTTTTCATATGTACATATAATTCATCCTATATAATTTGTACTGGAATAAAGGAATTGAATTGAATAAAGGCGCGTTTAAAACACACGAGCCAATCATATTGAAATTAACTGTCATGTGACATGTTGTCGCGCAATGACGTCGCAAGGAGTGCGTTGTGTGTGAAATCTTGTACAAGATAATTTGCGACTAAAGCGTAAACGTATAGATGTGCCTTATAATTTCAGACCCAGTCTCTTGAGTATTACGAAACATGAGCTGGTATCAGTGGCGGAGCTAGGTGTATTGGTCAGAGGGGGCGGGAATGGTCTGTAGGGGCGCTTTCGACACTATCTAAGCGGAGCGCCACCACAGGTTGGCGCGGAGCGTACAGAAATTTTTTGAGTAAAGATACTCCCTAGATCGCAGGAAATGACCCTTTCCGGGCCTTGCTAATTTGCAGATAAACGAAGAATAAATAGGTGTCATCGCCATTTTGTCAGAAAATTACACCAACAAAATGTGACAAATGTCAATAGGTAGATGAGAGCGCAATAAAAAAGTCAATAATCGCGAATAAGTAAAATGTAGTAAAAAGCTGAAAAGGGCGCCAGCAGTCCATTTCAGTCCGTCAGGGGGGGGGCATCCGCCCCCTGACTGTATGGACGCTCCGCCACTGGCTGGTATACTTATAAATCTCAGTACTCTCGAAGTCTCGGTTTCCCGCAAACCGTGGATCAAAATGGTATTAGTGCTAGCTGTAAATGTCTCCCTCTTTCCTTCAGAAATGGAGTGAGTCACAGTGCTGTGTACGCTGTCTCAATGGCACAAATGGAATCTCTAAATACGTACGGCACTTGTGACGTGTATCTCTGTGTGAGGAGGCTGAGGAAGATAAACACAAACCTGATATTGACGCAGGTTGGAATAATTACATTTTAATCACTTCTGTTATCAATTCATTTAATCTCGCTCTCTCTCCACCTCTCTCTCTCTCTGTCTCTTTAAGTTCCTCTCTTTATTGTTAGACCTGAATTATATTCAATACTAGCCCCCCTATAATTTATGGAAGAATTAATTGCCCTTTTCCCTGTTTTACACCAAAAACATGTTTGTTATTTATTCCTGTTGCAAATTGGTGAAACAACATATCGTAATTTTTAGAACATTATAATTTTATCTACACTCGAGTGACGAAACTAATAACTATTCATAACGTTATAAAGTAAGAAGCCGCGATTATTTCGGGGCCAATCGACATACCCCCACCTGCGATTACTGGCAGATACCAAGTTACATAAAATCCTTGTGTATATATATATATACCTTGTCTGCAGTGCCGGATCAACCTAGTAGCAAAAGTAGTACATGCCCCGCATTTTCAAAGGGCCCGCGCTAAATGCTTGCAAGCAAGCTATCAATTCCGAGTCTGTAAGTGATTCTACACTTGCTCTATTACTATAGTACTAAACTGCCTCTAACTTTTATGAACGACTGGGTGTTCAAGGTTAGCGATTTTAGCCAATTATCACCTTCAATTGGGATAATTATTTTAACACAGTAATTAATGGAAGTGTAGCCTGATATCTATGTGATCCATTTACGACACATAAATACCAAGGTATTAGATACTGAAGTCATATCTGCTGCACAAATATGAAAACGAAAATGGAACGCGCCTTATAGCTGAATGCCACAGTAGGCCCGTAGAAGCTTAATCCGGCCCTACGTGTCTGTGCAGCGGTACAACTGCATGAAACGGTCGAAAATTCATCAACAATGTTTCAAAAGTTGCAAAATATTGTACAACTTTGCATCTAAGAACCCCTTCATGCTACCAAAATTGTCTCAAAGAGAGAGAGGCTACCCCTTCCTTAAGCCCTTCTCCTGGACGAAATAACTTCCTAGCCCCCCCCCCTCCCCCCTTCCCACCCGGAGTACAAACATGGTGGTTGAGCCCCTGGTTAAATTGAAGTAGATCTCTTTGTTTTCGCTTTCTACTAATTTGTGCATATTACATATATATATAGCTCGGTCAGAATTAGATGGTGTAGCCCTATGTCAACTGCAGGGCTATAACACAACTACAGTTTTACGGGTGTGCATATATTCTTTGGAGACGCCAGCTGACCCTTTCATAGTATAAATTATCAAAATTTCTCTTAAATTACATTTCAGAATGACTACATTCTCTGCCTGAAGTTACTGAGGAGCTATTTGGACAACCAAACCGACTATTACTCCCAAATTAAATAATTAAGACGTTTCATGGGTTCGGTTTATAATGTTGGCCTCGAAGACTGTTATTGATACGATGATAAGCAGCCATATATGAATATGCATGTTGGAGAAGCCGAATGCACCCAGTTGGGACAATTTTTGTCTACACTGTACTGTCATGTCCCGCTTCAGAGCACTCTTAGTGCCAGTATGAGCAGTATGCATATCATGTTTTTATCAGATAAAGGTTAGGAACTGTATATGTACTGTCAGTACGAGTGCGTCGAAGCATTACATGGGAGGACAGTTTAGAGAGGTATTAGCATTGGAAAACTGTCCCAACTGGCTGCCGAATGGCTTATCACTTTCATTTCACTTCCGGTGGATATCCACTTTACCAATTTAAGCTCATGTCAGATGCGAAAACGAATGGTGGGAGTTCTCCTGTATAAAAAAAAATCCACCTTAGTTAAAGCCAGGCAGGGTTCAAATCCAAGACCTCGCAGACAAGCTGTTTATCCAATCGACCGACCAAATGCTTTGAGACCAGATAAGAGTCATCAATATAATACTAAGTTTTAATAATAAGTTACCAAACAAATTTAAATAAATTGTTTATTTTACAAAGATCGCTGGCTGTATAATATCATGTCAATGTAACGTAATTGAAATTGTAACGTCTTTCTGCATTATGTTCATATACCTAGCGATATATATGACCAATGCAAGAATTTGATATTATATAAAAGCTGGAATCGGAACCTGTAAAGGAGAAATATTCTATAGTCATAATACTGGTGTACTGATTTGTATACAATTAAATTAACATAAGTATACAATTAAATTAACACGCTAATATGTATATATTTCTATGCAATAATATGTGTTTAAATTGCCGTGGTGTATATAAAGTTTTAGAAATTTTACATAATTTGGTGTGAATGTGTGTTTGTCGGTCTGTCTGTCTGTAGGGTGGGGTGGGGAATGGGTTGGTTTTGGAGACAATGTTATCATACCTACATTATAAATATTTAAGTAATTATATAAGTAGTTGTGCGGTGTATCTCTCTCTTTTCAATTGGAAGCTTTTTAATGATTAACTTTGGTCTGTCATATAGTGTAAAGAATGAACATGACCTTAATGTACTGAATCCTGCTTGGAATGGTGAACAATCTTTGTCACACAAAAGGAGAAAAAGATACCATGGCACAACCTTTTCCTTTCTAAGGCATATCAAACTTCATCAATGTAGCATATGCAACAGCACATAGTCTTACTAGGACATTTCAGTCATCCCCCCCTCATTCCTGCTAAAGCATATAGTCTCATAAAGAATATAGTCTCATACTTGGCTTGGACTCCCAACCTCACCACTTGGCTACGCCCTACCCCACCCTCCACCTTATTCAACAAAAAAACAAAAAAAAATGGATTCATCTATAGCATTTAATATACATCATAAGCATATAGTCTCATCAAGCATATATAGTCTCATAAAGCATATAGTCTCATAGGGCATCTACTCCCAACCCCATCACACTTGTTCCCCCACCCCACCCCACCCCACCCCACCCTCCAAATTATTTAACAACAAAACCGTTCATCCAGCATTTAATATACATCACCTTAAAGCATGCTGCTGGGAATGGATAAATAGATACCAGGGTACGAACTTTACCTCTCTAAGGCATATCAAACTTCATGCATGTAGCATATGCAACAGCATATATTCTTAATAGGACATTCCAGTCAACCGCCCCCCCCCCCCATATTCACTCGTGGAATGACAAACAAACAAATATATAGGTATGATATCTACATATATCGGTATTATGAAAGTGCTAATCTTGTAATACCAGATTCCCCAGTGGCCCATCCCATCTGCCCCATGCGATGAACAAGGTGATAGTGTACAAATTGTAACTTTTAAGACATATCATAATTCATGTAGCAGTTGCTAAAGCAAATAGTCTAAGAGGGATTGGACCGCCCCACCCCACCACACTCCCCCAACCCCATGCACCCTCTATCCCATTCAACAAGGATGAATTCACATAGAATCATATGCTTGCATATATGTGATGCTTATAAATGCTCTAACCTGCATACTTCCTTCCCCAGTTGCCCAGGCGCGTAGCCAA
>KN883807.1:24803-39960 GCA_000934455.1 Apostichopus parvimensis
AAGTATATATATGACATTAAAAGTACAAAAATAGCCCTTTAACTATTTATCCCTGAACTAAAATACTATGTGTGTTTTCAAGAAGAGAAATTATGTTCCAACTGTCTTTATCAAACTACAGTTTAAATGAACAAAAAAACAAAAAATTGAGTTAGTTTATTGTTGCTGTTCTATGAATATTCAAGCGAAACGAAAGAGCAAAGGTTATTAACTTTAATCTAGAAACTGATTCTCACCTTATCTGAATATGAGAGAGATGTAAATCCCCAAAACAGCAGTCTTAACGTCAATATATAGATATGTTGCGTAATCATGTGCAACTCTTTCTCCCTCAATGTTTATGACTTTTGTCACGGAAGGTTTAAAGGGATATGTAAATTGACGTTTTAATGAGATGCAACAACTCGTTAATATGACAAGAAGTTAAAAACTTACGTTTTGACGATGTCATCTAAATTGTAAACATGTCGAAAATGTGAAAATATACGTTTTGTCGACATGTAGTAAGTCGTCAAAATGACAAAAATTGGTAAATAGACGTTTTGTCGAGATGTAAATTTTCAAGTTTCATGAGTTGGTATTAGTCGACAAAATGTAAATTTTCACATGTTTGTCATTTCGACGAAGTTTTGCATCTCAAAACGTTCTAAATATATCGATCAGTGCAAACAGTGTGAGTAAATTGTAAGCACCAGGCGCAGATCCAGGGGGTTTGGGATGTATCCCCCCCCCCCCACCTTCAAGACCACAAAAGACCAAATTATAGTACCTTATATGTAGACCTAATCATTGACCTAATTTATCAATTTTTTAACAAAAATATGTTGCAGCTTCCGCTACTAAATATTACACAAATAATAACTTGGCATGGCTGTTTTGGAATATTTTGCTTCCATCTTTTATTATCCTGCAGATAAAATATAACAACTTAGTTTTATGTCTCCTTAAAGTTTCCAGCCCAATTAGAACGGCATTATGACATTCCTTACCGTTTTATACTTTCAGCAATGCTGATTCATATTCTTATAGTAAGCCTTAAATACACAGTATGTACATATACTACAACAAAATGTTATCTTTTAATGTTACATTGATTAAGGTGTTCAGTTCATTGGTGAAGGGAAGGCGCCGGATAGAATGTAGACATGTTGCGAAATTGATTTCCTCAGATGTTTAACATCCAGCACGGGTACAATGTCCATTGTTATGAATACCAGTACAATTCCCATTGTTGTGAGTACCAGTACAATGCCCATTGTTATGAATACAAGTGTGAATACAAGGCTATAAGCCCCAGTACCAGTACTTAATCTTGTTCTAGTATTTACACTAGGTTGCCAATATACCTTTGAATACAAGTATACGAGTACAAACCCATGAGTACGAGTACAGACAACTATGCTGCAATATGAGTACCCAGTACGGACTCACTACAAATATTGTACAATCAACACAGTCTGGGCTAGATGTATAGTTCGGTAACAACTCGGCAATCTCCGGAAGGTATCGTCACTGTTCGGGAGATGATCATCAGCGCGGCCATACTGTGATTGAGTCATTTCTTCTCTATGTTGCATTTTCTATGACGTCATCATCATATTGTCATGTGATCGAGATGTTTCTCCAACTCTGCACTTGCTAAAACATACCATCTTTACGAGGAGGTTAAATCGGTTGCATATGTTAACCATATCTTACTCAATAGATATGAACAACATTCGACTGAGTTATTATCGGAAGTTATACTATTACATATCATCAATATCCTATACTAGTATTGACATATTCTCTGTCTATATCTATGTTTTCTCTATCATAAATTCGACATCATGGTTCAATCCGTTCCCCAACTCTTTACTTCTCTCAGTGTAAAAGTAATCCGTTAACATAAACAATGTTGTTATACAAATAAAACACACAGTAAATCCGACAATCCCTTTTAAGAGTATAGTCTCGCACTTGTATTTGAATATTCATAGATTTTCGGTGATTAATATTCATGGTCTTTGAGTAGCGAGTATGTTCTAGACTTGCTGCTTGTATCACGTGTCATGGAACATAAACGACTTCTGTGTTTACGTCCGAAGTTGCACTCTTTATTCTCTGAATACATCTTGCTCTTCCTCTCCGTTTTCTGTTTGACTGACAAGTAATAGTTTCCCAGAAACTTTTCCGAAATTTATTCGAGAGGAAAGCGTAGAGGAACGGGTTTAGGGCGCTATTGAAGAAATAACTCGCGTGCGCGAATGGATAGAACCACGCTTGATAGGTCAGTTCGAAGTGCGCATCAAACAGGACATCCAGCGTCGAGAGTAACGAAATAAGTTGAATCGGAAACAGACACAGACCAAAACAGAGAGCGATGACAGCTAACATCCTTACAGCCTTTCTTCTCGCGGCTCGGACTGCTTCCGTCTTTCGACGGCGCTTGCTATTTCTTGACGACGTCAGAGATTTAAAGCCCGATGACCCTCCTTGACCTTTCGAATCACGTGATGATTTAAAGATCAACCATTTCTTGCCTTGTTTCGGTTTGGGTGACGGAGTGGTCTTAGAACTCGGCGAAGATGGATTTGACTTTCGATTAACAAATCTAATATTATCATTACCATCTTGGAAATAGTCGGAATCGGCCGATACTCCAGCTTCATCATCCTCCATGGGCTCCTCTAGATAAAAGGGCCCAACTTTACTGACTGGAGGAGTCTCGGTCTTCGTGATGACCGGGGGAGGTCCATTTTTAGTGGCCCCTGGAGAAGAATGAGCATTTGCAAATGTGATGACCGATGATGATGTGCGATAGGCCACTGCCGTTTTCTCCTTTTCCTTTTTCGTTTTGCCGCCGTTGCATTGAGAGAATTTCACATCTGGACTGGTAGCCCACAATGTACGCCCGATTGCACCATAGAGAATACACATCACCATTAATGGTATAAGATAAAGCAGTAGTATTTTAGCGATGGATTGCACGGCGAAGAAGTGACCACCTAGGCCAGTAGCTGTGCAGAACTCGACATTATCGTAAACAATCACCTTATAACTGAATAAGACCGGTAACCCCAACAGAATGGAGATAGTCCATATCACACAGACGGTAATGGATAACAACTTGGTGGTCACCAATTTTCTCAGTTCAAAGGGGTGTAAGATCGCCATGTACCTCTCCACCGATATCACAGCTAGAATCAAGATCGACGCGGTCGTTGTTATGCTAATTAGGAAATACGCGCATATGCAAACGATTTCACCGAAAGGCCATGAATCGCTGACGTATGTGACTAAGATCGGAATGTCGCTACACGTCATAGCTAAAAGATCCGAGAGAGCCAGGTTTCCGAGGAAGAAATTGGTCACAGTCCGCATGTTTCTGTTTTGAGCAATGACGAAAATGACCATCAGATTCCCGGTGAATCCAAGAAAAAAGATGGTGACGTAGACAGCTATGAGGATTTGCTTGTTAGGGTAAGAGGTGTACGGGTCCTCGTAGACTTCATGAGCTGTTGGTATGACAACCAAAAGGATGATGCAAAAACGAGTAAAATAGAGGGAAAAAAATTCTTAAAGTTTTTAAATTGTCATATTTCAAAGTAGTACAAGATTTGGTCCTCGTTGTGGGTCCAACAAATTGCCAGTTTTGTAAATTATTCATAATATCTAATGGACATTTATGATATGTAACAAACATATATGATCTCTGTCATATAATATTTCGACGTCTCCTTATTACATTAAGTAGGAAAGTTATCCCAATATTTTTGACCTTTTGGTGGTACAAAAAAAAAACGAATTCTATCATAAAACGTACCGGTACTGTCGATAATTTCAATTTTTCAATTAGTTTGCAGACTTTTCTATGTATTCAATACACAATCTGTTTTTGTTTGATAAAGGCATTATTTTGAATTCCGTTTGGCGAACTATTTGTAGCTGAGCCCATCCCTGAGTGTTGTAAGATTATCAATATAACCTGAAAAGAATATGGACTGGTAAAAAAACCGAAATCTATATTAATAAATGAAATTTATAGAATTTCCGTGAAATCAGTGTCTTCCATTCCGAAACAGATGTTTCTCGTATTATAAAACCCTCTTTGTAAATGGTTCAAATTCCATTACTTATGAATTTAAAGATGGATAAAAAATATATCAGGTGAATACCTCTCTGGTGAATTAATAATATTTTTACAAAAAATTAATAAAATGTAATACTCACAGCTTGACTCTGCCGAATCTGAAATGAAAACAAAAATATAAAAGGGAATAATTTAATTATTCGTGAACTAAAATTCAAAACGACTATGGCAATAGAATGAATTATATTTTACCTAAGGTTAGTTTATCTTGATCCGATGTAAAATAGTAAATTGAACATATATGTTTATCTAAATATATATCCTGTGTAATCAGGACCCCCCCCCCCCCCTCCCCCCAAGAATCAGTTTCTCTAACATACTGCTGTTCCCAATCAAGATGATTCAGGGGTATGGTACATCATATACAACAGGTAGCTGTCCTCTTGTACTCTAATATTGAGGGTTTGACAGGCACATAGCGACATAAGCATATCGCTTTTTTTTATTCTTCCAATCGTGTAGACTTTAGTAGAGAAATTCTATACCTGTCATTTCAAGGGCAATTTTTGGCAAATAAAATTTATATGACTCCTTGGGTCATAAGATATTTGACAATACGAAACGAAATCCTTTTGACTCCTTCTTACAAAACTACACTACAGGCCCAATATATATTAAAGGCGCTTTGCGCAAATACAGACACAGAAATAACAAGAGTGAATGCTGTACAGACACTTAATTCGACATTCGGAATTTCAGTATATCTTGAAGTATTTATTTGAAATGATCGTTAGAGGTGTCAACCTTCTTTCCTGTTCTTCGGAAGGAAATCTCAACCACTACAAACCTCATAACCATTTTTAATTACCCAAGGCTCATTGCCTCCAGGTACCCAAGAGAGATTTAGTTTGCATAAACCATTCATAAGTGTTTCCACGCTCTTGTAGTTAACTATGCTGATAACTAAACTTTACCCCCGGGCTTGCCTCTTGACGCAAGAAACCCCCCTTGGTAAAGAAACCCAAGGTAGCATACATTGAACCAATTCTAGTACAGCTTTAGTCTACGTCATAAACTTTATAAGGAAACGCAAAGACATGTGACAAGTTTGTTAGATTTTAAGAGTAAAAAAAAAAACAAATATATAAAATAGATAGATAAATAAATAAATAAACAAATGACATAAACCGACACCAATTATTTTTAAAACAATGATTATATTCCTGTAATTAAAAATAATTAAGAACTCTCAGGTGTGGGGTAAATAAGTATAGCTTTGCGACAAGCAGTCTTTTATACTTGAGACAAATGTTCGTCAGACGTAGATGTCCACAGTATAGCATGTGAAGATATACCCAACGTTGTACGTTATTGCTCGTCACCGTGCACGGCTGCAATATATCTTAATGCCTTCATATTTGTTTGTTTCATCCAGGATTGCAGTTAAGGCTCTGCTGTTTGTTTTATCGCCAAATCACTCGGTGTTTAGAGAAGGAAATACTGATCGAGTTTCGTAATGGGGTTAATTAAAGCAGCTTATCAACACCAAAAATTCGCAAGAGTTGAAAGAGCCTATAGATATATATTTTGAATAGATTATATTAGCATCGTATTGATGGGTACATCTTAATTTCTGTAGAATTATAAACACAATAGAAGTAACATTACCGAGATTAAAACTTATTCTAAAAAGGAAAGAAATAGCCACAACTTATTCCGACACAAGAAAATCCTGCTGCGTTATTTGAGAATGTATTCGATTTTTTGTTGTTGTGATTTTTAGTGACAAACACTGTCTTGGTTTAATGACAAACAGGCATTGGGAACGATTTGATTGCATCGCCGGTATACAACGAAGGTTAATTAATTGAGTTTTTCTGGTTCTTATTTATTATTTTGTTTGGAATGTTACTTTAACGGTTGAATGCAAAGGTCGAGCGGTTGGTTGGCTACAGACAGATGTGTGTTGATAAAAGGTTATTAAGATTAATGTTAATGCCTTGAACTCCACGCTTGGTTTGCTGGTAGTCATGGTCAACTTCCAGGGTGAAAGGACTCGTCCTATTAACGGTTGAACAGTCAAAAACAAAAGTATAACTGGTAAATATTCCGTCTTTATTTATTTTATTTGATATTCCTGTGGCAGAGAATGCAAAACTTGTATTGAGAGGGGAAATATAATCCGTAATGGTTTTTCAAGCTCAAGATATTACTGACTGAATGAAACCAGGGAGTTGTTACGTAATCAATGTTGAGTCTGGTTAAACCTTCTATCACACCCAGCACGTTAATCACAGTTGGTGATCTGTGGTGTCCATCTAGGCATATGTTCTCTGTTTTTTGTTTTTGTAATTTCATCCAAAACACAACTTTTTCGTAGAAGTTCATATTCACTTTGTGTACAAACTATTTGAAATATTATGAAGAAAAACAAAGACGTTTTTAGCTCCCGGATGACATCACTCACTCTGATGTTCCAAAATATCATCGGATTAAATAAAATAGTATCTTCTCGGTAAAAAAATGTTATATGGATATTATTTGCCCCTACAGTTGCAGACACAGCAACTTGCCAAAAAAAATTAGTTCAACCCACGGGAAAATGCTTTTAAGAGAATCGTAACAAAAATGAAACATGAAGCTGATATTACTTAATTCAAATACATTACTCTGGTATTTACAAAATTCGTATAATTTCTTCGACTTTAGTATTACAGAACATACTGTATTACTAAGTTCAAGGCATGTCAAGATGTAACAGAGTAACATTAATGTTCTTTCCATTCGCGTGTGGTTAATTTAGGCCTACCATATAGAGAGTACCATAAGTACCATATAGACAAGTAATAAACCACAAAAAGTATTAAACATACAAATTAATAAACCATAACATAAAGCGCTATATAGCTCAATAGTAACAGATAAAATGAATGCTTTGTTAAGTTTATTTATACTTCTTTCTTAACATCATGTCGCTGTTCATCAATCCCTATGCAAAATATAATATGAAGACACGCACTATCTTTGTCAACTAAAGCTAACGCCCGTTCCTTTTTAAGGCGTGCGCTGGAATCCAATCGCCATTTTGTTTATAAGACCGAGGCGAATGTTGTACGTAGCAATTTTAAGCGATCAACACTGGCAAGTTAAAGTCACTGTACAATGGCTTTTATCCTAAATGTCAAATTTTCTTTTCACTATTGAAAGTGGTCATCTGTTTTAATGTTCCTTTGCGTATTGAGACAATTTATAGCCCAATGGTTATTAAATATTACCCAATATATGCGATATTTATTAATATTATTCAGCTGTATTCATATCGTCCGTTTGCATAGATATTAGCATGAATATTACAAATATTTATTTACTCAAAATATGCTAAACTAGAACAGTCGTTTTTTTTTATATGATAGTATTCGCACCGCTGTGTGGTTCGATGTAGAGACAAACATACAGATAAAACACCAACTTGAGATTCGTATCTTCGTCGATTACTAGTCGGCCACTGAATTATGTCAAAGGAGGTCTTATTTTCCTCAAAAACAGTCCAAAGCAATCTATACGTTGTTTTTGTTATAATATCTGGCAGCACAGCAAGGTATATGTTACAATAAATCTCCTTCGAATCAGAATTTATATTAAAGAATTTGAAGCCTCTTGAAGAAACAACAATGGAAGGAGAGAGAGAGAGAGAAAGCCCAGAAGTCTTTATTAATTATGAAAATTCTATGTTATAACATACGTCACAAGCCTGACATATACAAATATACCGTTATAGGGGAGAAGCCACAGGCAAGCATTTGCCACAACAACATCATTCGTAAAACCTTCTTTTTTTTTAAAGATCTTCCAATGTCTTAGTCAAGGTTATCCGCTCTAGCGAAATAGATGTTCGTTAGATACCATCCGTTTTAAGAGTTGCAACTGGTAATAAAGACATGATTCTATAGTCTCTTTCAAAGTTTTTGGGTTCACTGTAGATGAGTTTGGTATAAAAAATAAAAAATTAGTGGAAATTTTGTTCTTATTTTCAAAGTTTTTTTTTTTATAATACTTTGGTTTCTTTGTCTTTGGAATCATTCAATTCAAGACGGAAGTAAACTATTTTCAAAAACGTGCCTGGATTTTCAGACAGGTTTCCTGGCTGACGTGTATTTTTGTTTGATTTTTTATTTATTTTTTTATTTCTAAAGTTAACTATGGCACTTTTAGCCGACTCAAGTAGAGTATCGCAGACAACTTTATCAATCAAAAATCCTTTTCTTACCCACTTGAAGAATAAAAGGGGAAAATAATGACAAGTTGCTTGTGAAAAATAACAGATCGTGCTTAAAACCTTTGATGACCAAAACGTACCGTCCGTAAGAGCGCAAGTTCTTCCGCGAAGTCCTTCATAAACAATTCAAATCAATCATGTCAGGTATTCATACGAAATATAAAGTAGTTCTTTGGTGATCGTTGCGAGGACGAGATAAAAGAAGAAGCAGAAAAAAAAACATGAATTTGCTTCTCCTTTTTGGGGAGGGTCTGGACGAAAGAGAGTTGGTCAAACTTCTTAATATGTATAACTAATATCAATCTCAGCCAAGAAAAATCAGACAATTAAATTTAAGAAAATATTTAGAACTTAAATTTTTTCTAAAATGTCTATCATTCCTGAATAATTCAACCAATTTAAAGTACCGATTTTTTAGTTAAAATTCAAATCGTTAAAATGTCATAATTTTCAGGGAACCAATAGCTCACTGAGTTACTCTCTACATATCTAGCGTCGTTTAAATTTCTTTACAAAACGACCGTAAACAATTTATGTCTTTTTGAAACTCAAGATCGATAGCTGTATAAAAGAAATAATATTTGTTATGAAAATTCCATATTTTTGGGGTAAATTTGTATAGATTACGTTATACTTTAATATCAGATTTCCTGCGGATACTGCAATATTTCCACAGGGTAAAGAATATTAGCAAATATTTGTAAATTTTTTTTTCACATTTGTAACCGAAAATAAAGAGAGAGTAATTCAGAACGGGAGAGAATAAGTCACAATTTAGATCTGACATTAAAGGAAGCGATCAAAGGAAGACACGTCAAAATTTGATGAATTAGGCCAAACTGTTGAAAGATGAATAAGTTGATACCCTACACGCACCGGAGCCGTTAGCGTCAAAATTCAATGTTCTCTCTAGAATTAGTCATTAATCTTTCTAAATCGCCTTTAAATAAAAAGTAAAACAATCGTTAGGAGTGACAAGACCTTGCATTATATAGGAACCAGCGTATGAAGATGGTCTTTAAAGGGATACGGTTGTTTATATTTATTTCAAAGTCCATTTGAGAACTTTAAAGCTCCTTCACCAGGCTAATTGTTAGATGCAAGTCTGAAACATTGTGTGTAACAAAAGTTCCTATGATGGCTTGTACAGGCAATAAACTACAGTATTTGGTCATATTGTTAGAGATAGTTACATATGTTTTGTTAAACAATATGCTTGAGTTCCGCCAATGACGTCATCAAGACAGTTCATATTACGCCTTGTACAGGCAAAGATAATACAGTACTTGGTGACATCGCTAGACATAGTTACATATGTTTTGTACAACAATATGCTTGAGTTCTGCCAGTGACGTCATCAAGATATTTCCTATGAACAGGCAATTTAAAGTGAATACAGTACTTGGTCATATTGCTAGACATAGTTACATATATTTTGTACAACAATATGCCTAAGTTCCGCCAGTGACGTCATCAAGACAGTTCCTATGAACAGACAAAGTTAATACAGTGTAGTTTATCTTGCTAGAAATAGTTACATATGTTTGGTACGACAATATGCTTGAGTTCCGTCAGTGACGTCATCAAGACAGCATTCCTTTGGAAGGTGATCGCATTTCAGCTTGATTTACAAGATGCTAGATGTTAATTAACTATTTTAAAACTAATTAATTCCTTTTAGTGGCGAAAATAACTCATTTATAACGTTTTGCGAGATATTGCATGAACTGTAGTTATGTAAATGATTTTGTTGCAGGAATTGGAAAATGGATATGGTATTATAACCATTTATCATAACTTACAAGTTTAGTAAACAAAAGTAAGAAGTTGCATGATATCGACAGAACCTCCGTTTAAAATGCTTTTGCTCCTTTAACTCTAGTCGACACCGAGATAAATCGCGGTTCGTTCCTTTAAATATGACCAACCGATTCGAACCTGACAGTTTGAAAAACTATAAATTAAATACAGTTTTTACAAGAATCAGCTCTTGTGAAGTTTAAAAGAAAAATATGTCCTCGAAAGAATTTCTTCATCTTAGATGAAGGGAAGTCAATCAAATTTAATGGTGCCATAAAACATCCAATAATTATAGCAGTTATTTTAACTGATGGGTCCATTATTTAAGTTATTCTTTTGAAGTCGTGAGTAAAGGAAAGTAATTGTTGCAGTTATTGAACGAGAGAAAAAATAGTACTGACGTTGAATTTTGAAAGTTTTATTTGCAAAATTAATCAATAAATGATAATACCGTTTGCAAGTTTTCTAATTCCATAGTTTGCACGTAGTATAAACCCGCTGAAACAACTTTAAAGGGGTCGTTGTTGTTTGTTCATCAAAAGCTAGCTCTTTGTAATTAGTAAAATTTAAACAGTAACATATAATATGTAATACACGAAAACAATGCTAAAAGAAAAGATGATAGTATTATGCAAGGAAACATTATCTTGATCATTACTTACTCATAAACTAACTACACAAAATAATATACTGCATAAACGAGTATAATTATTATGTTTTCAGGAAAAAAAAGTATTTTAATGACCTTAAAGAACAGGCATGAAAGACAGGGGATGATACGATTATACCTTTATCAAGGATAATATTTAAATAAATTTACATATCTTTTGAAATCAAACCATTCTGAACCCGTTCTACATCGATAAAGTTTATGCAAACTGACCAGATGCTTTAGTACGTAACATATCTTTTTTAACCTGTCAATAAGGAACACAAGCTTCATATTCTATTACCTTGAGAACGTTGTTATCGAAAGCACTGATATTTGCAACTATACTTTTCACTATAAACGTTTGAAAGTCGGATTTTCTTTCCGTTTTGTTCATCCGGTAATTGAATTATTAGGTGGATGGTTCGCAGAATTACCTCTGATGGCCTTCATATATGTGACAAGTTCAACTGTTTACCATGCATATAGTTTGTTTTGCATAAGTTTGATTTTCCTTCAGAATGGGTTGCAACAACTGACTCTTGTGCTTACAGCCAATTGTCACAATGGATAAAAAACAAAAACATGACGTCACTTCAGGTGTGTAACTTTTTAATAAAGGTTATTTGTTATTCATGTTGCGCATGCTCCGGAAATGTTGTCTTAGCAACAGTATGTATGGCAGAATACGGTAATTTCGCGTGTTCCCTAATTTCGCGTATACTGTATTATACATATGTATCTCCTCTGATATAGAAACTGTTTATAGTTGCCGTGTTCGTTAGTCAAATTCTGCCCACTTTTTCAATCGCAATTTTAATCTACAAAGCCTTAACGAAAACGACGGCCAAAATTCCCACAGTATAAAACAAGGAAATATCAATTTTGTATTTGAGACGTTTGCATGAATTATTTCACACTTTTGGTGGAATTATGTGGTAAATTTAAATTCATTCGCGAAATTAAGGAAATATTTCCTTGGTTCGTGCAGTTCGACTCCCGATCTTTACAAATATATTTTTCCTATTTACGACTGAATTTGGTGAAACTATCGATGAGATCACATGATTGCTAAGAGATAAAACTTAACAGATAAGCGAAATCAGCGAGATCGTCATCAATGCCATCTTGTAATAGAATATTAATACCCTTATACTATCGCAAATTTACCGTATACCGTCATACTAGCAAACATGTTAACTTAGGAAAGTAACTGTAAAAACAAACAAGTAGGAGTTTATCAAATATTGTTGCACCTCAAAGTTGATGTTGGCAAATGAGGTACGTGGATACTGATTATTTTACCGCAGCGCCCTCATTTATGATTACCTTTAATGATGTTAGCGGATTTAGAACACATTACATGAACCCATGTTTTTATTTGGTATCTTTTAATCGGTTTATTTTGGTTCTTATTGTTGTCATTCTTTTAATTGTTGCTTCACATCTCAACCCTGCTTGGAAATAATTGATTTTTTATGGCAAGCGAAAATTTGATCAGTGATATTTCACAATTGAAGAGTTCATGTCGAGAAAACTTGCACACATTTTGTGACAAGTTCAACACAATTAGTACGCTAACAAACGATTAAACTATCATCATCGTTGTTAAAATGTGATTTGCATATTTTTAAGTCTGTATTTGTTTAATGCCAACATTAAATATCCATAACAACCATACTATTCTTTTTCTTTGTTTCTTTGTATCAAATTAATTTAAGGGTTGAGTATATGTACCGTGTTGTTTATGCTACAGAGTTTCTCTCTACTGTGTGGAAAATGTCTTCGAAAGTCAATTCCAACATGTTTTATCCAGTAGCCTTTTAAGATCCAATTTTTTTTTAAATATTTACTAAAATTATTAGGACTCGGCTCTATCAGAACCATCAAGATAAATTATTTGGTGATATTTTAGTGAGAAAGCAATGATGTTGTCATTTTGACTACAAAAGTAGGTGAAATATGGTAACATATACGTTTTAAGGGTAGTCTGAGGTGAACGTTATTTCTTATGAGACGGAATTTAATCTATAGAGGCTTTCATGTACGCAGGTCCCTCCGAACGGCAAAGTAAAGCGAAATATGTATAGAGTAAGTGCGGCAAGCAGCCTTACAATTA
This sequence comes from Apostichopus parvimensis, assembly GCA_000934455.1. NCBI lineage: Eukaryota > Metazoa > Echinodermata > Holothuroidea > Aspidochirotida > Stichopodidae > Apostichopus > Apostichopus parvimensis. The sequence continues at coordinate 37,720 of KN883807.1, forward strand.
CTATTATTCTTTCTTTTTTTGTTATGCAAAACTAGAGAGGGGTAACAGTGCGGATTGGGGCATGGTGCAATGACAATGAGAGAGGGGTAACTGTGGGGATTAGGGGGTGGTGAGTTGACTACCAGACAGGGGCAACAGTGGGCATTAGGGATTGTGAGATGACAATAAGAGAGGGGTAACAGTGGGGCTTAGGGGATGGTGAAATGACATTGCGAGAGGGGTAACGGTGGGGATTAGGGGATTGTGAGATAACAATGAAAGAGGGGCAACAGTGAGGATTAGGGGTTGGTGGGATGACAATGAGAGAGGGGTAATTGTGGGGATTAGGGGATGGTGGGATGAAAATGAGAGAGGGGTAACAGTGGGGATTAGGAGATGGTGGGATGACAGTGGGAGAGGGGTAACAGAGGGGCTTAGGGGATGGTGAAATGACATTGATAGAGGGGTAACAGTGGGGATTAGGGGATTTTGAGATAACAATGAGAGAGGGGTAACAGTGGGGATTAGAGGATGGTGAGATGCCAATGAGAGAGGGGTAACAGTGGGGATTAGGGGTTTGTGAGATAACAATAAGAAAGGGGTAACTGTGGGGATTAGGGAATGATGAGATGACATGAGAGAAGGGTAACAGTGAAGCTTAGAGGAAATGTGAGATGACATTGAAGAGGGGTAACAGTGGGGATTAGGGGATGGTGAGATGACAATGAGAGAGGGGTAACTGTGGGGATTTGGGAAATGTGAGATGACAATCAGAGAGGGGTAACAGTGGGGATTAGGGAATGTAGAGATGACAACGGGAAGGTAGTGATATTGAGTGGAAGATGAGTTGGCAATGAGAGAGGGCAGTGGGGATTTGGGGATTGTGGGTTAATATTGAGGGGTCAGTGGGGCTGGGAGCTTGGTGAGCTGACAATGGGTGGAGGCAGTGGAGCTGAGGGGAATGTGAGTTGATGTTAAGGGGGCAGAAGGGCCAAGGGCAAGGCATGGTGAAGTGATAATGAGGCACTCCATTTACTCAAACCGCTTCAAACATTGTTGTCAGAATCTATACAGACTGTACAATAGATTTCTTACATCAATCTAACGTTATTTTATAACATTTAATACCCCTGTTAATAAATTTGTATATTTCCCTTAGTTTCTTTATTCTCTCGCTTTAAACTTTCATTTCCCATTTAACTAACATCATTCAAGTGATAGGCTCTTTATAATTTACCCTATACTGTTTGAAAAGGAAAATATGGAAGTAAATGAACTTTAAGAAGGATAATAAATAACTTCTTTTGTTTTAACTATTAACTGTTATATCTTCATATGAGTTATTAATACCATATAGCTTGCGATACATCATATCGAACAGTGTAATGCTTAGTATCACAGACTAAGAGACGGAGATTCAAGAGAGAACGCTAGATAGAGCGAGCGATGGAAAGATGGTATGGATAACAGGCCATACCATAAATCAATCATAATTCAACATTGTTTGTAATATTTCGTGCAGTAAAAGAGAAAGGTTAATCAATTTTCTAGCAGAGAAACATCATCCCAATGTGCTAGACCCATTTTATCTAAATTATTACCCTACGTCAGTTTGTTACGGATTATACAGGGAGGCTAGGAAAGCAATTTATAAGAAACCTGGCAAACAGATGTATGAGATATTGAACAAAATATGAGATGAAGTCAAAGACATAGTAAACTACAAGATCCGAAAAGAGACCCTGCGTAACATCTCTCACTATTTAATGATCCTTGTGAATGGTAGCAGGCACTGAATGTGTTTTATGGCTGTTTAGAAACGTCTTGACTATGATTGTCTGTGGCGTCTTGGGTGATCTTTCTTTTCCCCCTTCTCTTCATTTCTCCGGATTGAAATTCAAGAAATCAATTTTGTTTTAATATTTGTAACGACCGAAATAAACCGATGAAGGTAACATTTTTCGCCCTGTACATGAACTAACATGACATTTGTTAACATTTCAACCAAATACAATCAAGCGACTTGAGCTTACTTTATACATTTGAATACAATTAATATGCAAGTGTTGACACTATCTTTTAGTCTAATCGAATGCAATTAAGGATGTAAATTTAAATTATCTTTGTTAATTTGAATATAAACATGTAAATCAAGTTAACATGAACACATCTTTTTTATCTAATTAAGACGTTCGTTACATGAATGATTACTCCTCTACCCAAGGACATGTATATTGCAGTAAGTATCACTAACGTGTACAT
>KN883807.1:40060-55608 GCA_000934455.1 Apostichopus parvimensis
TTCTACGTGAGTATCTCTCTATTCAAGGAATTTCTTTATCAAATTCCCAAATAAACGGATCCCTTTCTTTGCTCTCGACGAGACAAAGTTACCCCATTGTGCACCTCTGAATAAATATTTCGTTTTGTACATTAGTCAGATACCCTTCACTTGAGCTTTTAAATTTACATCTCAATCGTGTATTTGATATCTCTCTCTGTGTCCTCATTCAAATCTATGATATTCTCCAGCACCACAGAGAAAGTCAACTTTGACCGAAGAATCATGATCAAATATTATACTTCAATTTGTCCCATCATGTTTATTCTATTATCCTTACTTAAACAAATGTTACATTAAAACTGCGTACGTGACAACGGAAAGGAACTTCTTTTCTTCTTTTCTTTCTCTATTTGTTTCTTTCATTATTTTCTAATGATTCGAGGGTTATATATCTTTTGAGGAGATCATACTTTTATCTGGCAATTTATACCTCTGCCGCCAATGTGCCTGAAGAATAATTCATATAAACAGTGGTTTTGAACGGCTCCAATATTTGAATGAAACTAACCAAACATGATCAGCTAGCCAGATAGACATTCCACAGATGGAAAGGGATTTCACTTAAAATGTCATTTAAAACTCCGATGTAAAAAACGGTGGTCTGGACGTCACATGATGAAATCAAAATAAGTTTCAAAAATAAGTTTCAAAATAAAGAAATGGTTTGCGTGTTTGTTTAGTACTTGTAGGGAATTAGGAAAAAACATAATTCATGACACCATTTTAACCCTTTTAGGGGAAGGCTTGTGTTGAGGCGTCGAGAGAAAAAAACGTCGGACCGGGGTATAATGTCACCAGACATATCAGTTTTTCCATAAGTTTATATGAAATGAGAATATAGGCCTGTTTTATATATCAGTTTTTGCTTCCCGGAACTCAAATTGACCACATTCTACCCTAACCACGCCCTTGAGGCCTGAGTTCGCGGACCAGACAGATATTCCTCGTCGGAGTTCAAATGTCATCCACCCATCGGCCCTACTGGTATAAAGGAGACATTGGCAATATCACTTCTACTATCAGTACCTAGATACATAACCGTGATGAACAATTTACACGTCTTGTGCGGCAAAACAGTGTGAATTTGTAGCAGTTGTTCTTATTAAAGGCGGGCGACGGTTGCTCTTGAAGATCAAACCTTAATGGAGGTACGCCATACCATTGATTTGGACATGATAAGTTTAATACCTGGTACCGTACTTAAAACCGGTACTTGAAACCGACATTTACCACCAAGAGGGTACTTAATATACGGTTCATGTGAACAGTTAGTTGATATTAAGTGTAAATAGCTAGTTATGGCTAGCAACGTTCATGACGGAAATTGTTAGCAAAGTTCGACCAATGAGAATACTATAGATTCTATGTCATGGTGACGTCACATTCGAATTTAAATTTGAATCATTGCAGTTTGAACGAGCCCCCGATCTCTATTCATTGCTTGTAATCATTATTGTTTATCATCTCTATATATAATTAAAAAAAATGCAAATTTCCTAATGAGTTGTGATATCCCCGTCCTATTGGGTTAGGGTAACCCCCTCTGTTACCCTGCTCAGAATCATTAAGAGCTAGACCGGGCCCGGGACAATTATGTCACTGGGGCCTCGTTTCGCTTTCTTCATTTCCCTCACATGAATCATGAAATCGAATATACATTTTTCTTCATCCCGTATTTTTCCCGGGCCACTCCATATCTTCCACCGGACCCCTCCATGATTGACCTTGCGCCCTGGTCAGTATTCCCGTGACCATTTCTCGTCAGACCCGACCCATCGTCACACCTCCTTGTTAACGATGAATCACATTAAAATAGTTTGAGGCTAAGGTTGGTTTGTGACAGGTATGTCGTGTCGCTTTCCTGAAGATGAACGACGCGTATGATCTAAGTATCGTATGGAATCCGGGGCTAACTAAGATGAGTATGTTAATACAAGGAAGCGAAGGGTTTTCTCTTAACACAGTGGCCCCATTACAGTATTAAATGGATATTCATAGGGCTGATAAAGGATATCCCTAGGGCTGATAAATGGATATTCCTAGGGCTGACAATGGATATTCCTAGGGCTAATAAAGGATATTCCTAGGGCTGATAAAGGACATTCCTAGGGCTGATAAAGGACATTCCTAGGGCTGATAAAATAGCATTTAATATTCCACACGGTCAGTTGAAAGTCTCATCTCAATATCTTGTTTATGGTTGATTGAATGGATTCACCTATTTAGAGGGTAAATCCTCCCTTACTTCCGGAATTGGATTGGTCTGTGATGTCATCACGGCAGATTTTTCTTGGAAAATATTTATTTTATTTATATTAATCTGCTTGATCATTGCTCCTCGGAATGTTTGCTTAGCTGTAAATGTTCCCTGTTCTTAGAATTTCATCAAAGGTTACCTTTTATTTTTGTAGAAATTTGATCTCCCCGTTTGGAGTAATTATTTAGATATTATAAAGAAAACAAACAAAATTTCAGCTGAGTTGCCATGATAACCAATATTCATTCAACTGTTGCCAGATTCCTTCAAAATGCCACATGCACTAAATTTGAAACCAAAAAAATCATATCTGCGCCATACAATATGCATTTAAGATATGGTTTGGGGTCAATTGACCTAAAATGCAGAAAATACGCCAGCAATTTTCTAATGCCTTCAACCTCAGCCACTGGAAAATCCCTTTCATCTTTGTAGATATTTAAGGTTGCACATGATCTTAAAAACACACATGTGATTAAAGAGCCGAATGTCTTTTGAAATTTACTGTTTGTCGCTTTCCATATTTCTAACTAACTGGAAATGGAAAAACAATAATAGTTACATAGTATCCGGAAAGAAAATGGCTGCATTATCACTTCATATTTCTGATTAAATAAGCAACCGAGCGCACGAGTCTATAGTCCGTTCCACATTCTAGCGACAATGTCTTTATTGTGTGCAAATTTATTAATTTCAATTCGGATTCTTATTATTTATTAGACCCAGAAAGCATAAACAGTTAAATTATTTTGTGTTGTGTAGTTATGTCTTGGTTTTCTATAATATTCCTTATCCAATTGGTATTGCAAGGGAAACTAACAAGACAACTGTGATGAAATTTGAGACTTATAATAAGAAAGAACTTTATCTTTTTGTTTTACTTTATTAATAAATTAAGCAAAGCTTTCACCGAAAACGATAAATCTCAGAGTACATTCTGTTTAAATGTGTGACTGTTCTCGGTTCCCCGTACGGTATACGCACAAGTGCGATTTCTAATTGTGTTTGTGTTTATAACATTTGACCTAACCCGGAAGTACTTATAACAAACGATGTAGAAAAATATGCAAGATAAGAGTTTATTAATACTATTTTCTATAAACTTCAAGGAGCAACAAGATTAGATCTCACAAATAGAAATACAGATATTATATTTTCATAACCGGTCAACAATTCTAACTCTCTGAATATTTTACCTTCTCCAGTAATGATTTTATCATTGTTACAAAAGAGAGTTTTAAGTATTTCATTATATTTTTGAGTGAGTTTACTCCAACAAATAAAATATCACTTGGCAAAAATACAACTACTTGTTGCCCAAGGTCCAATAACTCTGAGGCGATCAGAAGATTGTTCAAGAGAAAATATTGAAGGTAAATTAAAAATTGAAAAGTATGTTAGTATATTCTTCGTCTTCTTCTTCTTCTTTACGTGATTATTATTTTCTCTTGAAAGGATAATTCTGTAACTTTTGACATGTTCGTAAGGCATTTAACCTCCAACAACGAGTCCTCCGAGATGGAACTCAAGATAACTCTTGCCCTCCAGTGAAGAACAAACAAAACATGTATACTTGTTTATAATACTCAACACCTGGAGGATTTCCCCTTGAAAGTTCAACTCCTGTTCGGTTAGCCTTATCGTCATGGTAATCGTCATTAATTTCATATCTAGTAATCTCTCTGAAACTCTCACGTGGCTATTAACGAGTGATTCATATATATAGACAATATAGCACGTGATTAAAAAAAAATAGTTATACAATTGAAATAAAATGCTAATAAATGCAACAACAGCAAAAAAAAAACGAAAAGAAAATTGATATGATTAAACTTGTCAGAGCACATGTACGTGCCACATACACCTCCATGTCACCAAGCTGCCCCCCCCCCCCCAACTAACTTCCTATGGTGAATGAATAAATATTCATATCTGTTTTGTACATGTTCAATGGTGGAATAGATATAGCACGTTGAAGCCGAGGGTTGCATTATCCACGTATTTTAAGAGGCCAGGCTTGATAATAATCTTTAGAGATAAGAATGATTACTTTACCATAGCACTCGCTATTGAATACGTGATCGATTTAGCATGGATAACATAAACTGACTATTTAATGTAATCTTGTGGTTTAGACATTCATGTCATATAATGGCTGCTTTGAATGAATCTGTTGAGTCTTCACGTGTGTAACTATTTTCGATGATTATTATTACTAGTATTTGTTATTGTTATCGTTATTATCATTATCATCATCATCATCATCGTCATCGTCGTCGTTATTATTACTATTATAATTATTATTATTATTTCTTATTATTATATTTTGGGCAGTTTCGCTTCGTAATATGGGCTGGTGGTTCTAGTGAAGGTCTGACAAATTGCGTTCACATTATGGTTATGGATTTAATTCAGAGAGCCCCTAAAGCTTAAAACAATGGACCTCTAATGTGATTTTTTTTATCTGCCCACCAAGTTTAGCAGTTTGAAATAATGATGCAGTCAGCTATACTCAGAAAGTGCTTTTTTTGTAGCTAAACCAGCTTGAATTATTTCCATATATTACAAAAGGTTAATTTAACTAGCCACTTAAACGTCTCAATGAGAAATAGTATATTGTGGATGTGACAGTTTCACACTGTAAGTAGTCCAGGTTGAAACTGTGTTGTATCTATTTAATAAATAGTAAGTAAACTTCGTCAGTGGATTCGATGTTGTTGGCTAATATATCCCTGGGGGGGGGGGGGGGGGAGGGTCCGGGTACATATCATTATATTCTTCTTTCATTGTAGAGATAGTGATGTAACATCTATATACAACGACGATAGGGCCTACCAGGTAAAATGTGATTAAAACTTGCCAACCCATCTTTCTAATGCTATAGGATACAGTGAAAAAGTATGGCACCCCAGGGTCGACAAAATGACCGTAGAAAAACGTGTTGTCGTTACAGCCAATCAGTGGAAGCGTTTCAAGGTCATGTGATACTCCCACAGTCGACGTGTCGGGGATTCATATATGGATACGAGAATGTCGCCAAATTCCGAAACGCACACACGATATCCGACCCTTATTTCACCGAACTGCACGGGTACATTTAGTCTTACAGATGCGGCTGTCAGATTGAATATGGTCACGGTGTTGTAGGCTTGTAGAAGTAATATAGTGATTCTATTGAAAAGGACAGGCAGTGTGTGCAGAAATTAGGAGAATGTTGCCAGATGCTTCTGACGAGGACTATTATTGACCTGACCTATATAGTTTTGTAACAAAGTACCGTACGTATACGAGCTGTAAAAAGCTCAACTGATGTTCCTTAAGTTTCGTAAATATTTGGCAATTAACATTGCACCTTGTTTCCACTGCACGTTGAATGATTTAAGGAAGTGTTCTCACATTTTCTTGAATGCATTATCGAAAATTCTCTTATCACAAAGTTTTCTAAATTTCTAGAACTACTACATATAGCTAAATATTAAAATTGTGCTTACATTTGAAGAAGTGAGAAGGAATGTTTTCTACATTTTACACGATTAGATCATTCGTTTTGGTTTTTTTTTCTTCTTTCGTTGAACTAAATGAAGAACATGTAGAAAGCAAATATCATATGATAGTGTTCACATTTTGGTCTTATTTAGTTTTAACCGGAGTGCGGTTACTTTCTATAGTCAAACATAGGGACAGCTGTTTAGACTCCGAGGTGTTACCTACAAAGCATAGCGAGACATACTAGAACTTATCTATTTAAAGAGTATTTTGTTGATATTCCGTTTAACAGTGGACGGATTAATTGTGTGTCAAGCAACATTACGTCTTTCGACGCTAGGAATTTTTGTTTTATTTTTTGCAATTTTATGAATTATTACATACATTGATAAGCTATGACTGAAATAGATAAGACTTGAACAAGCCTAAAGCTGCGTTTCCATGCACGCGGGCGGGCGGGCGGAAAAATCGCTCATCGTTATTTTTAATGGAGCCGTTTCCATGCACGCGGGCGGGCGAGCGGGCGGGCGGGAGGGCGGGCGGGCGTTTTCTCGAATCGGTCGTGGAGCGATTTTTTCCGCCCGCCCGCGTGTCCGCGTGGTATTTCGCAATCGATTTCCGGGGATTCCCCCGTTGTTAATAAACAAAAATGTAGTAGAACTATGGTAATATGCATACAAAATAGCGCGTTCACTTTGTTGTTGTGCACACTGAGATATAGGCTACCGTATTGCTTGTAGTTGTATTATATCGTGCACACACAGTAGACAGAATGTATTGCTTGCATTAAGGCATGAGAGTAACGGCCAATCTTTCCCGTGGACTGATAGTTGCTCTTGATATGTGGATTTTGTTTATATCTTGTTCAACGTAGTGAAGAATTTGAGCAAATTGTTCTCTAGTTGTTCGAAAGTAGCGGTAAAATTTTTCCTCGTCTTGTTGAAGCTCTGCTATGAGATATAGATAGGGGGTATGCTCCCTGTATTCTTCTTCTGCGGTTGATGGGGTGTACCCACCAGCGATGGTTTCTTTTTGCCCGGCGATTACGTCGTCGATTAAGCAGAGCAAGTAGCAGTATTTCTTCATCAAGCAGATAAACTTGGCGACGTAAAGTAGAGAGGACGACCATTGCGCCGATGTAGGCCTAGGCGACTGTGCTGCGAGTTAACTTTGGAAGAAATGATCACGTACTCTCTGCCAGAGCGTTTACCCGCCCCCGCGTTCGCGTGCATGGAAATGGGTTCCCCGCGTAGCCCGCCCGTCCGCCCGCCCGCCCGCCCGCGTGCATGGAAACGCAGCTTTAGACAGACGAACTAAACGCAACCGGAATTGACTTGACCGTTGCGTCGTGTATATTCGGGCAGTGTGCGGGAGTACCTACCAGGTTTAACCACTTTCTATGTCCCGACGGTCAGCTTCAGGAAAATAAAAACTAAATCTGCAGCGTTTTCCCGACTGACTGTCGTCGGAGAGCGGTTGTTAATTCCTATAGCTGTCCAGTGTTAACAAATGCAGCCAATCACGGGAAAGTAATTTAACATGTGACGTAAACGAGCAACGATCGTTAACAGACATCAGCCGTGCTGTACGCCGAGCAGTCGTTCTGTGTACGGGAGGGGGGGGGGGGTTAGTTATGATGATCAAGGGTCTTCACGACTATCGAAAGGTAGACCGCGACGGTCGCGTTGAGCATATAGTCTCGTTCAGTTGAGACAATTTAAGACCATGGTTAAAACAAACTTCTAGCTAATTTCATTTTACTCAGCGTGGATTAATGAACCATCAATTAACGAATCTATGCAATTTAGACACATTTAATGTCATTGTGATATACTTATCACCTAAAGCATATAAAAGCATATACATGAACTTTGGAAATATCCGATACTTTAAACTGAAATCTGAACAACAAGCTTATAAATTGTTGTATAATAAAATTAATGAAATGACCATATGAAGACTAAAATGCTGCCGCCATATGCGGATAGAATTGAAATATGACCATAGAGACTTTGGTACATAGAAACATTTCTTAGTCTCAAAAAAAAGGATATATTTTTGAAACAACAAAAAGAGAGAGTTTGTCGCTTGAGTGTATACACTTCAGCGTTATTTACACCAGTACTTTTCGATTACATCAATATATTATACAGAAAAAAATTGTTTGTTTTTTAATTCCCGAAACACACACCCACACATGCACTAGACGCACACACTGACGCACCCACGTTTGTTCGCTCCAATCAAGGTCTTTCACAACAAACAACAAATTCTATCCAGTTTGCAAACTACACAGTATGACACTGCATTGAATTTCTGAGACTTAAATCTTGTCTGTATTATATTAAGCGGTTAATAGCTGAAATTATCATAAAAGGTAATTATTTCTTATTATCAGATTGATCTCTGAAATGGATGTTTCGTATAAACAAGATATGGTTAGGTCAGAAGGACGTTTCACCCCATAGAGGAAATCCATCTTCATAAGACGGATTCCGTCACTCGACACCTTCACGAATAGAATCAAACATCTCAAAGGACTGACATAAAATTGCTCGGATTCATGTCAAACCGCACGCGACTTGTAAAGTGTGACGAATTGTCTGTCGTTAAAGGGGCAAACAAAATAAAAAAAACCCACATATGTCAGTAGAGAATTAACAGACGTATAACGGCCCTTTGAGACTATGGAACGCCAAACTGTTCAACAGATTTTGATAAGTTCACTCACATCACAGGCTTCTGTGTTATGTTTATATCATGAACTTATTAAAATAACATCATCCTGGTATGTTTGTACATCAGCATCGTATTCTTTTACATCATCGATGTACATATTTATATCATCATTGTATATTTGTACATCATATTTGTATATTGCTGAGCCTTTTTATGTGTTCAATATGAGACATGCTATATAATATGCCAAGCCGATGTATAAACATCGTTATCATTACATTTGGACCACTCAGTGTCAACTTAATAGGATAGTGAGCTGATGTTCTATTTTCTTATGAATATAATCTCACGCCCCCTCCCCTCACCTCCCCCAACTCCAACCTTGTCCAACTTGGTCCTCTTATGTTCAACTTCATATTTCCTGTTATAAGTTTAACTTTGAAAGAATTAATACACGCCTACAGTTAGCTATGTTTCTCTTAGTTTTCAACGAACATTTGAAGGTTTCCTCACATTTAATATTAATCATTTGAAAGTCACCTTTAATAGTTACCACTTTTTAAATAGTTCGAAAGGTTAAAAGCTATAGACTGCAGAATCATTAAAATGCTCGCGTCAATTTGAACTACCATGCTTGAATTATTACCAGCATTTAAAATGACTTTCCATGTCTACGGAAACCTATAAATGTCACCCAACAATCTCCGAGCCGTTTGATGTGTTGCTTTTCGAAATTCCTTCATTCTATGAATATCTTACATGTATAAGGATCAGATTACTGTGGGTACATTAGGAGAATAAATTATGGCATGTAAATAAGGGGATCAGTCATGAAGGTGGGGTGGGGGAGGGGTTGGGGCGGCAGTAATTTCCTAGAAAAAAAGTCGACAGTTAACTCATTTGCTGCTATCTACATCCAGGGCTGCTACTGTTTAGATGAAACAGACCTAGTCATGATCATAGTATGGGAAGCTGCTTCGTTCGACTCTCGTCAAAACACTGCTTCGCGGGTCATTCCGAGCTATACTGCGCTCATGACTCAAATATCGATAAAGGTGTATATTTCCAATACCTACATAAACATGGAAGTAATGAATTTGAAGACATTCTCCATGCAGTGTGATATAGCGGAGATATTCTTGCTTCGACTTCTGTTTTCAGAATATGTTAATGTACACATAACACTGTAGAGTGACCATTGCCCTTGGTAACATAAGAATGAAGTTACATGTGTCTTGGGGACTACTCAGTAACAGTTTGATTTGCGGTTACATGGTTTGCACAGTCAGCAAAAAGCATACAGTTTACTTTGTGTTACCTTGATTTTGCGGAAGCTGTTTTCTTTCCATAGAGTTTTAAAAGTGTATTAAAACGGAAAACATATTTTGGCCATAGTCATAGCAATGTTCAAGTTATTGACAACCCTGCTCTTTTATGAAATGAGCCCAAAGTCCCAATAAAACTATTGCCAACAAATATGGGTCTTAAGATACACTTGTTTTTTTTTTACTATGAAAGGATTTGATTGGCTGTTGTATTTATTACCGGTTTGCGATAAAGCACAGGTAATGCTTTCGATGTATATAGGTGAGGTAATCTCCTATATGTGGCGTCAATTCGGCTCTCTTATCTAAGTTTATTGCGTGAATACTTAAAAATTGTGTCACGTGATATGTAGAATATTGCTCCGAAAAAATCAATTTGATATCATAAGTTGCAAGTAAAAACAATTTTCGGAGACCATGTACGCTGATTAAAGCAATTAGGCAATATATTAATGTTAAAACCAATTAATGGGTGTCATCAACATCAAATTAATGATTTTGGACAAGTGTCTTTGGTATTGTTTTAAAATATCACAAATTTCATTATGTTTTCAAGGCGACACGTTATCTAGTTGAACATCATTCAATTACTATGGCAACCGCTGGTTTTTCTTCACATAAATGACATATACACTTGTGCAATTTGAATAATTAATTTGGTAGATGAGGCTATAACGTTTGCAGAGAGAAGATTTAATTCATTAGCTATATGTCGTAATTTATTTTATTTTTATTTTTACAAATTACAACTTTTCTTATTAAAATTTTGACGATGTAGGAACTTCATTCTATGCCAAAAACTGTATTAAAATCTCAATCTCTTCAACATGAAAGTATCAGAATTGAGACAAATATTGCTTTTTTTTTTGTCGTTGTTGTACTTTCTCGTACGGTATATAACAGATAAAAGAGAACTTATTGATACTTATTGATACTGTCGGAAAATATTATTTTAACGCTTTCGTATTTCACCGCCGGAACTAGCGTCGACCATATCGTACATGTGCTTGATCGCTATATAGCTGTATTGTGGCATTAAATGCAGTTGGCCCAGCATGCATTGTACGCACTTCGATGTGAAGATTACAACACAGTTTCTGTCAGTTTCGTTATATATAATAGTTATCTTGTTTATTCCCCAGTAATTAACAACGTTCGCCTTTTGCTCACTTTATTTCACCCTTAGGTTTATAGTCTGACCTCGTAAACTTGCGATATGCTTGTTCTTTTGCCAGGTCTCCACCACTTTCGCAATGTTGTTGGTAATGATGTAACACTGCCATTTTCTGTACAATAAACGTTTCATATATATACATTATACCTAGTTTAAATTTAGATGGATGGATGGATGGAAAGAAACAAATAATTTCAAGTTGTTGTTGTTGTTATTGATGTTTACTTCTTTAAGTAACCATGATCACGTTATTGAGTGTGGAGGAGTAGATTGGTTGATTGTTTGGGGTCTTCTGCCAAACTCTCCCTTTTCAATGGTTCCAAATGTTTGGCTTTGAGTGAATGCATTCTCGATGGTAATTAGTCTGTCGTTGAATTGTTGACATACAGACACAACACAACACAGACAGAAAGACAATACCACTTACCATAAGGGCTGTCCATTACTGTGCCTGTCTATAACACAATAGGCGATTATAAATAACGAATGCTAGTATCTAAAAGCCAAGGACATTCATATTAACCAAATGGTTTTTTATTTTTATTTTATTTTTTTATTTTTGTAGCGACAATCCTGTTTGTGTAATTGGGAAAATATAGTAATAACATACATGTGAAAACATCGTTCATTTTGACAAATTAAATTCAAGTTTCGTACATGCGGTTCGTTCGTAAATGCACCTGCACTGAATCCGTGCGTGTGCAGCTGTGTAAGTATAAATTCAGGTTCTAACGTAGGTACTACCGTATATATTAAACAAGAAATAAAAAAAACACGAGATATTGCCAACTTATTTATAGTTTGAATTATTGGTTATATTAACATGGCGGATACTGTTGCTTCACGGTGGGCCACAACACAAATATATACACAATAGTTGATCTATTATGCCATATGCTATGTGTGGTATACAAGCAATAAATATATAATCAAATTTGTGGTAAATTTGAACTCAAAAATAAATACAGAAAGGTCAACAACCAATTCATTTGTCAAAACGTTATAAATTGGTCAAAATATTCAGCATTTTTCTTGTTTTGGAGGGAAAAGTTACCCGAATCTGGTTGGATACATACATACCCAATGTTCGGTAAAATATTTAACCAAATTGTCCTAGAGTGCAAATATATACAAAATAGTTTACCTATTATAGTCAATATGTCACTGTGACATTACGATAAAGTATTTGGTAATGAAATGTAGTGTCGAGCAAATTAAGGTATTTAATATTGATTGTTTTGTATTAAATTTATTTATTTCGTTTGTTTTTTTCCTTCTTACTTTTGAAAAGGATAAATGATGTAAATATTTACATGTTTTGATGATATTTTTAAGAGGTATGAGTTTGAAAACCAAACAATAGTTTCACATAATCTCTAAGGGATTTCTTGAGAAAAACATGGCGAGTTAATTAACATTCAATCGATCTCTTGAGATAAGTACTCAAGGCTAACTAAATGACGGCGTTTAATTTTGTCTATTTATATACTGATATTTCAAGACACTTTCTTCATTTCTACACTATCGTCAAATATACTTCTTTCAACCTGAATATACATATATATTTTAAGCAAATAATAAGTCTTTTCACTTCTCACAGACAAACAAAGAAATCTGTTGTGCCAGCTAAGAGCAATAAATAATACAATAGTAACAACATACATATACACAAACAAACAATTTCAGCATTGGTCAACGGTTCCGAGATTAATTTGATTTTAGTAAACCACAGAATTTTGAGGGGATGATATCATGATTAGACCTCTGTCGAGTTGTTGGTTTGTTATTATTTTATTTTCGACCTTTTTAATGGGAACTTTGAATGAGTTCGTAGTAATTAAGCATTTTATCTTCACTTCAGAATTGACCTTGTCTGTTTGTGGTCTTACCAGAAATAACACGCACACACTATACGTTTATGCTTATGGTGGTATGTATATGCTACTTTGACGGAAAGGTTAATAACAGAGTCCATGGAACTTTCAAGTTCATTGCTACTGACTGTGGTAATGAAATAGAGTATGTTTACTCATTTATCTTCGTGTGTCGGGTTTACGAATATACAGGTATGACATAGTGAAATATATAAAAAATGTAAGAAGTAGTAATTATTCAAAATAATTTAATAAGAGAAATTTATAATTTTCAAATAGACAGTTTGGATTTCGAAATTGGATTTCAACTTATCATCCGGTTCATTCAAGGACTTTAGTAATAAAGCTTTTTGTTTTCCAATACGGTCCAAGATATTGAGATGCAAAAATGTTGGGCCGATCTGATGACTTTTAAACGAAGGATCCGTATACTCAATTAGTGCAATTTTGTGGGTCGGCTATTTTAAACCGGCAGTATTGAAAATGTTTTGCAGGCCCAATAGGGCCAGCGAGCGACGTACGGATTATCCAAAATGTAGGTTATCACCTGATAGCGAAAAAAGGACCCAAACAAGGGCAGAAGAGCAGTATAAATCCAGTCAACTGTTTTAATACGAACATTTGATGTCTAAGACCTGAACCACACTCCGTAGATACACAGCCTTCAATTACCTCTACATGCGTAGTATTGCGTACCACAAAGTGTTATATTTCTTTCCTTTCGGAGAACTACGGAAGTATTCATTCATTTTGTTTGGATTCGTATAAACATATAACTAACACAGAGAACACTCCGGCTAGATTAGTATCCTTAATAAATTTTACTATTATACGTTCACAGATTATCGATATAGAAGCAATGGTTAAACATATGGAGTACTCTGAAGTTATAATTATTTAGTTTTGACTAATATGCAATAACATTCTCTGACGTCATTCATTTTGTTAGCATATGATAAATAGAGTGACACTGTCTCTAAACAGGACTGACTTATAGTGAGATGACGCAGCCGGTTATCACAGAGTTCTTAGAATGAAATGATCGTCATAGTGGAATTGTTGATGATAAAGAGAAACATTAGTAGATTTAGCTTGCTTTAAATAAGGGGTTAATCAACGGTCTAGCGTGCGTTACTCACAGGATTAATGCACGATCGGGGGATAATGCAAGCGATGCACGAGGGCGGAGCCCGAGTGCATCCAGCGATAGCATTAACACCAGGAGTGCATTAATCATGTGAGTAACGCACGCTAGACCGTTGATTAACCCCGTTCATTCATACACTACCATTTGTGTGGGGGAAAAATCATAAAACAAAACATTTTTGGTTACATATAACCAAAGATTTATTAAAGTGATGCCCCGTAATTTTACCGTGCCTTACTCACAGGATTAACCACGGTCAGCTGACCTGAATGGACCAATAGGATTTAGGAATCTTTACTAAGTATGAATGAACCATGGATCATTACAGCTGTGATAACGTAACACACTGTCAGTACTGTGGACTTGTAGTCGACGAGCACAACAGTGTTAATACGAGCACATGTCCCTAACTCGAGTACAAGTACGTAACCTGGACTATTATCTATAATATTTCCGAAATGTCCAAATGCGAGTACACTTCAAATTGTTATACGTATCTATGCCTTATGCCTTACGAATACAGGCCTCCAAGCTCGAGTACAAGTACGTAACTTGGACCATTATCTATAATATTTCCGAAATGTCCAAATGCGAGTACACTTCCAATTGTTACGTGTATATGGCTTACGAATACAGGCCTCTAAGCTCGAGTACAAGTACGTAACTTGGACTATTATCTATAATATTTCCGAAATGTCCAAATGCGAGTAACCTTCCAATTGTTACGTGTATATGGCTTACGAATACAGGCCTCTAAGCTCGAGTACAAGTACGTAACTTGGACTATTATCTATAATATTTCCGAAATGTCCAAATGCGAGTAAACTTCCAATTGTTACGTGTATATGGCTTACGAATACAGGCCTCTAAGCTCGAGTACAAGTACGTCATCTTGCATTAGTGTATAATACATTTCCAAATGCCGGAGAGCGAGTACCACTTCACGCAGGCTAGTATTATAGTACAGTTAACGATACTAGAATAAGAGTACATTAACGGACCCACGACTACAATTCTGCTGCAGTCTAAAGGCCACTTTCATATTGAACCAACCTTTATAACTGTAATTCAAAACTTATTTGAGTCGCAATTTGAAATCACAGTAATATTTAAAAGCAAAGTTTTTTCATTTTTTTCTTCACCAGGGAGCAGAAACATACATGTTTTGTTTCATCTTCGTATTTTCTGTCATGTCCTGAACAATGCCATGATGTACAAAACATAATCTGAACCATTAGGTACCGATGAAATTCATACGATCATAAGAATTTTAGTGAAATTTATATTGCTTCAGAAAAAAATAGTAGTTCAACGCTAGGACTGGTAGTTATTTAGTAAAATGTATCGTACGGTTTGATAATGACAAACTCGAGCTAGAAAGTATGAGCTAAATACATGATTTACTGAAAATCAATGTTAGGAGAGTTAAATGGGAATTTTTACTGTCTTTTCTTGACTATTGATCAATTAAGCCAATTAAGTTACCATATATGTTTCAAAATTGTCTCTGCACAATATTGAGAACACAAATATAATAAGTAGTTAAATAGTCACTGGAAAGTGG
>KN883807.1:56113-68128 GCA_000934455.1 Apostichopus parvimensis
TATGAATCGTTTTATTGTATTTACCTGACGTGTTGTCCATGGTGTCGATCTAATCCTTTCGACTCCTGGTAAGTTGATAATAATTATCTCACAGTGACTTCATAATGACATGTCCCGTTAGTCCTTCAGACAGAAAAATCTTCGTCAATGCAACCTTCTTTTTTTTTTTAAATAAACCTCCAGGGATTTCCTTGGGACGCGAAATGGCAATACTGACGCTTCGAAATCAATAACTTAAAAAACGAACTTAATTACGTAACATCATTACAAGACCGATGAACAATTCGGTATAGCTTTATTTAGATTCTGTTTTACCACTGGTAAATAAAATGTATTCTTTTGAAAGATTTTAGTCAGAAAACCAAGTTCACATTTGTTAGCTCCATTCCGTATATACTTCTAAAGACTTATTGGCTTCGGAGACATCTCCAAATGATTTTTTCTAACCACGCGCGTTCAACATTTTTCCTCATGTCAGACTCTCGCGTCAAAATTCTTAGATGTAATAACTATGTTTATTTTCTAACCATACATGTCAGGTATAATCAAAACTCACAATGCTGCCTCGTATTTTGACACCGCTCGCTGCTAAAATGAAATGAGGCTTTCTATTGGTCGATATGAAATAAATAGGCGGAGCTACCGTAGACGTGTTGGTATTGTGTAAACGACCATCCATAAAAATGCGACGCGCGTGTTTAAAGTGACGAGAGAGTGTCACGTTTGATTGATAATTCTGTTATCTGTGATCAGGACAAACAATTGCCTCCAATAAATCGTAGAAAATATTCTAAAGAGAACCCTAAATTCGTGTTTTCTTTTTGGCTTTTCACTTATTTATTTGTGCGTAACCAGTGACAGACATATAGCTAACAGTGTAAAATGCAATATTTTGCTAGTCCATTTTTCAGATTCTCGTTTTGGTAGCCACTAAAAATAATAATTCATCTGCATCTGACTGTCTTGTTATAGTGTTAATTAAAACTCTTATGTTTGTGAGACTTGATTATACAATTTCTTTTTGTTACCAGTTCTGTACTCTATGTACATTTTAAAAGGTTATGGACCAGACTTCAGCTTGGCCATTTAAAGATAACAGCAAATCATCTGATTTGGAATACTTAGAAAAAGTGTCACAAATTTACGTTTCATTATGAAGAAAAAAGAATTGTTTCCCATTTGGAAGATGTATATTCATTGAACATTGTACACTCCGTCCTGGCGAATTTTTAATTTCATAAATTTAACATTTTCGGTGTGAAATGGAAGCTATCAAAACGTACATGTAGGCGTTCTTATTTGTGGCTATCACACCCACTATATATTTCAGACAAATATGAAGAAAATGTCCAATGATGCAAGAATTTTTCGTCTGCCCACAGGGTAACACCTACTAGCTTAAAAAATATGGATTTCCAAAGCAATTGAAACTCCAATGTGCCTGACGAAACATTATAGTCAAACCATGTTTCTCTTGGACTATCAAAATATTGAATGGTATTTCTTAAGCTTTTCGTCACATATTACCAATAAAATAATTTCAGACAGGTTAAAGAATGGAATAATTTAATTTTAAATTTTGATTAGAAAACTTCAAACTTAACAAATGAAAGCGATTATTATTAATTTTGATATGATAATTCAATGTCTAAAACTTTGTGATTCCTTTCTTCCTTTTTTATCTTAATATTTCTTTAAAAAATTTAATGAAATTCTAAGAATTGAGAACATTGACAGCTCAGCAAAACATTTTAAGTGCATCACTTTTTCACGGATAAATCCAACTCAAAGACTCTAAAAGGAAAATAAAGTTTTCAAAGAACATATACCATTATGTTATCAGAAGCCACCTACTGTGATCCACTTTCCGGAGTAAATACGTAAACCGGCTTTAGCCAATCAAAATAGGTTACATCATTACATCAACTTTATTAGGACGTTAGGCACAATTATACTGTTATAGAATTGTCAAATAAACAGCGTGGAATAGTTTGATCTCTTTAAGCTATAAGTGTTACCTTGTCTTTCATGGGAATCTCCATTTAATATCTATAATGCGATTAACATTGTCTTAAATTTGTAAAAACATAATCATATGTGTTCTTATTTTGTACACTTATTATTGTGCTCTTAGCATCGCGAAGTTACCACATACCACTCTATATATGCTACGATTCTGCTATGTAGTGATTGCAACGCATGTGCGTTCATATGAATCGCTGAGTCCGTCGATTCGAATTTGTTTTATTTCTTGTTGAATACAGACAATGGAATATTGTTTATACTTATCGGCTTGATACATCCCCTACATTTTTACAAACTACAACGTTAACGAATGACATCTTGTATACCTTGGAAAGTTCACTCAAACACTATTTGTATGTGTTCTGTAAGCTACCGATAAAGAACCACACGATCATTCAACAAGAAATGCCATTGACATGACCTTGGTTTCGGAAATGCAAGACTTTAAGTATTTTGTCGATTTAAGTTTCTCCTAATTTAGCTTGTGAAAAATAGCTCTTAGACACGTTTTATTCCTAACGAACATCTTTATTGACAAAGTCGGGTTTTATTGTAAAGAACCAAATATTGGTTAAAGAGCATTCCCCTCCTTACGCCCCTTCCCCAAATAAACCAAATTTGGCACTGCCTGCTTTTGTTGATAAACATACCAAACGGCTGTAATTGAGGGCCCCCTCTAGAAAGGAGACAACAGGAACAAAGTTTGGTTAAATGAAGCATAACAACTTGTAAATTCTATTTCAATTGTCCTTCATGGCAAGTCTAACAATTTAGACTTAGCAAGTAAACTTCAATGTCTAAGACAAGTTCTAAGCGACAGCATCGCAGAGAAAGCATCGTGTTTTTGTCAGTATTTATTTTCCTTTGAATAACGTTGTAATGAATCTGGAAGAGCAATGATTGATAAATCGGCTAGAATCGGCTAGAATCTGCTAGGTCGATAACTTGATTTACGCCATGATGAATAACTTTGTTTCTCAGTATATTTTAATGTTAGGTATAAGTTATAGGAGCCCCGTTTTGAATGACGTTGTATTGAATCTAGCATAACAACTATTGATAAATCTTCTAGAATCGGCTAGATCGAACAATTGATTTGCAGCCATGTTGTCAAAGCAAAACTGTCTCTTTGCCGTATTTGGATGAATTTAAAACAGTTTCGTCTTTACGGATTTACTCCATACTGCAAAGGTTCCGGACACACAACAGCAAGTCATTTTCTCTGCATTCGACAAAAAGTTTCAATTAGCTCGCACCTAACCGCCACAGATAACATTTTGCAGATTTTTACAGACCGTTAAAAGTCACTGCAATTAAATTTGATTTAAATTGGAGAATGGATCCTTTAAACATCCGAGGCGCATCAATCAAAGCGGCTGGACAAATTAGTCTAACATACAGACCGTTAAGTCAGCTATGCGATGATCGATCAATCGAAGGCGCTAAATTCATTACTCCTGGTCTATAATTCCACCATAGCCTTTATACAAAGTAAGGTGTAGTCAGCTATATACTAGGCCTATAGCCTCTGGTACGCAGTGTACGCTTGAAAACGTCAGGGTCTTAAAACAGCGAACTAAGCGTAGTCAAACTTATAAATGCTGTAGTACATCTTTCATACATATGCATGCGTAGAATGGTATCTCACCTTTATTGTCAGTGTCGATATAACGTGCCTTAACCTGATTATTCACCGTAATAACAAACTGAATCTAAACGTGTTTGACACATATGGAAATGATTGCTTACTCGTATACACTACAATAAAATTACGCGGAAGGCAGCTATCTTTAACTATGCGGTAAAAAGTTACATGAAGGATTAAGTTTGAGACCATGAAGTTAGTTAGCTATGCCTTTGAATATTTTTGAACATAATTCTGATCAGATCATCAGAAGCAATACGGTGCGCAACTCAATAGAAATGTAGAATGATGTTATTTCCTCAAAAGTAACTTGTTTTTACATTGCAACTTAAAATCCGCAATTCCCTTGAAACCCCTCAATACCGATTTCTGGGTTGTATTGCATAAAGCTGGGGCGCTATCTCTCCTTACATGGTATACAAAACACTGTGGCCTCTGACTGGCGCGCCAGCTGGTAAAGATTGGGTTATTTTTTATGGAGTTTTTAGAACTGTTCTCTGTTTGTTGCTTTCCCTATAGGTTTAGGAAAAGAGAAACCCCTATAATATGCTCATATATTTTTGTTTATTATTTGTAGGTATAAAGGAGAAAGTAAAGTGGAATGTTTTATACTGGTTCAGTTAACAACCCCCGTCAACACCAGCCCTCACCCCCACCAACCCATCCCCACACAGACACATATACCTCCATCTTTAACCCCCCCCCCCCCTTCTCTCTGCCGCTCTCGCCACCTTTATATACCTCTTTATTTATAACCTCGGTTCTGTTCTACGCGACAATATGATGTATAAGCGGGCAAAAAAACTTATAATTTAGTTTGTAGAGACTTGTCAATTATTAATTTATTTTTTCGTTTTCGCTCATACTAGACACAATTCCTTCCTCTCTGTATATAAAATAATCCACCATGACAAAGTCAAAGTAGAAATATTTATTACCTCCGTGGTACGCGAAAACTTTTCCAAAAAAACAGTCGGTATATACAATTTTATATATATTCAAACTTTTGTCTCATACCCACACTCAGATTCATACCGTACCAGTTTATCAAATCAAGTAAATTCATAAAAAACTTTCACTGGGTTTTATAATTTTATATGGAGCTCTTATATTTTTGGTCGTCCTGAGCTTTTGTCGAAGCCGGTTCTAAAAAGTCGAATTAAGTTTTTTGCTTCAATGAATAAATTGAAATCAATTATATGTTTGACGTTTTTCAAATTTTTCCCCCTTTATGTTGAGAAAACTGGGTCTTATCATAAAAGCCTGCGCGCAATTTAAGCGAGGATTCTCCCCCATATTTAAGTAGTAAATTGGACAATTAAATTAATATATTTCTATTCGCCAAAAATATGGAAGGAAATTTCTGGATGCATTTTATATGATGGGTTGGTAAGATATGATTTTTGACACCTCTGATCTTTGCAGTTTGCTGGGTGTTTTTTTTTTTCTTTTCTTTCTTCTCGATAAAACTAAGAAAAAGTTGCTTCCGTTCTGATTGAGAATTCCAGCAAGTAACCAATCATTATTACTTTGTTGTTTTTATTTGTTTTATTATTTCATGAGATGTTTACTAGCTCGCTGTAGAAATTTATCAGTTTAATTTGCCTTGAGGGTATGGTAAATCTCGCCACTTCTGTGGCTTTAAGAAATTTACCTCTAAATTTATGAATTCAACACTTTTATGAATGTTTCTCATGTTTCTTTTCTCAAAAGTAGTCAAGACTATTAACCCATTCTTCTCTTGTCGGCTCGGCTCGGCTCAGCTCGTCTCGTCTCGTCTCGGCTCGGCTCTTCTTATAGTTTTATCTGTTCACCTGACACATGTTCACCTGACACATATAATATTTATTATATATATATATATAGTAGAATACGGTGATTTCGCGTGTTACATAAATGCGCGTAGTTTGTTATTAATAAGTATCATATAGCTGCACTTATATACACTGTATATGATTGTTGTGTTCTTTAGTCAAATTGCAAGCACTTTTTTAATCCCAACTTTAAACTACATATCCTTAACGACAACGGCCAAAAGCCCCACAGTGAAAACTGAGAAACATTAATTTTGTATTTTGAGACACTTCCGTGTATCATATCACCCAGTCTTCAACGCATGCGCGAAGTAAGGACATTTTTCCTTGCTTCGTGTAGTTTGACTCCCGACCTTTGGCAAGTACCGGTATAACTCTTTCCATTTCTGGCGGAATCTGGTCAAAACATCGATGAAATCGCATTGCCAAAGGACAGTACTAAACCACTGAGCAAGAACAGCAAGATTGTCATCACCGTTATCAATGGCATTACCATCGCGAATTTACCGTTTACTATCATACATATTGCATGTGAACTGTGAAAGTGCCGTAGGCCTATCCTTTAGTTATTACGTAATATATTCCATGGGCCTATATACGCTTTAACCATTGAAACAATTAATATATCATGAAACGATAACAAGTATGCTTGCTCGTTGTCTATGGTCTGTTGTGACAGTTAACACAAAATAAACAAACAAATAAACAAAGAACAGTATTTTTTAATAGTTCTTCTTCTTCTCCTGTTTATGGGTGACCGGAAATGTAGAGATGACTGTCATGTACAGAAGAAGCCCCTAAGTTAATGCGACTGGCTTTAATCAAACCCAGACCGATGTTTTGTAGTGTCATTTGTAAATGACTATAGTCCGGCAAGAAAACAACTTCACATAAACAAGTCATTTTTCTTTCTCTGTTTATTTATATAAAC
This sequence comes from Apostichopus parvimensis, assembly GCA_000934455.1. Classification (NCBI taxonomy): domain Eukaryota; kingdom Metazoa; phylum Echinodermata; class Holothuroidea; order Aspidochirotida; family Stichopodidae; genus Apostichopus; species Apostichopus parvimensis. The sequence goes on from KN883807.1 coordinate 62,529, forward strand.
CCTTTTGTAAATTAGTCCACTTTGTTGGTTTCTAGTATTTATCCTATTCCGATCAATAAGCCTGTAGAATTCCCTACATAGCCGTTCTGGGAATTACTTGTTGTGAAACTACAAGAAGAAGAAACAGTCAATCCGAACAAACGTTGTCACAAGCATTCGTCCCCTTTGGGCTCCTTTGCTACTTCTTGTACAAGTTATAAGCCCACGCACTCAGACTTTGGCTTTAAAATATATATGTCAAAACAAGAAAATATATCTACCAGGATGTGACGTCATCAGGGATGTTCGATGTTTTCCTTGATCTGTGATTTGAGAATCAAGCCATTTACTTTCTCCTTATTACCGATTTACAGATTAGTCGCAATCCATTGTGGAGACCACAATGTCGTTAATTCAATGGCCAAATGAAGGTGTTATATACCGTGTATATATATATATATAGCCTATGGCTATGGCGTACACTAATATAGTCTCACGAAATTAGCATACACGAACATGTGGCACATACAGTTAAATATATTTATAAAACAAACACACACTTAACCACCCATTAAGTTAATCTGATTTATTGTGTGTCAGTCACAAACTGGTGGTCGATGGTATAAGAAATATCGACATTAACCACACACACGCAAAAATACAAATACAAATTCTAAACAGAACGTATTATGAAAAAAAACCTCACGATATAATAGTACTTCTATTATTCTTGAGTTATGTTTGCGTTTCACCAGATTTGAAAGTTCAGTAAAATCTACATACACACAATATATCTCCAATTGTTGTTGTTGTACGTCTATTTTTATTTTACATGTCGCAGGAGAATTAGCGCAACCAATTCAATATGAACATCATTGCACGTTGTAGAGCGTATTGATACACCGTGTGTGGTTAAGAGTTTGCTTGCAATAGATTAACCTCATGTAAGAACTCTGTAAGTTTATTATGTAAGTGACATTTTAAATCTTTGGCACATTTCAAAGATCAAATATGATGCAACAATGGATGAATTTTGTTGTTTTTTATGGTTATTCACAACATAAATTTCGAACTCAATCGGCCAACGCTTCCTTTAAGAAATGAAATCTAAATAATTGTAATATGATGTGATGTGAGGGTGACATAATGCTATGCTATGCTATGAGATGCTATGGTATGCTATACTATACTATATGATAGGTCTTTTTGCCATACGATGCCAATATTATCATTAGGAATAAGAAGGGCGGTGGCTTGGTAAAACCCTCCACGATCTTTATATCTATATATTTATCGTTATATAAAGTCAAATTTACACCAGTTCTCATTTATAACATTCTGTAATGTGTTTATATGTTTGGCTACATGTAGTCAGTAGAAACTAAACAAAAAATAAAACTGTTGCCGGAAAATATGAACTAAATACCGTCCGAAAAAATCCAACCGTCGTTTTAACAGACATGCGTAAATCAATTCACACCAAATCATAATCCATATTGTATACCTACAGTGATTATACTATAGTTTATTTACGAAATATTTCATACCTGGATATTGAAATATTTGTGCAATATTAGCCTCTTTAGCAACCGCAGTGGTTATTTTGGGAATCTAAGACATGATAGATACAAACCATTTCTTCGACCTATTTTTTTTTGTTTCTCCATATTTTGCCGTGATGTGAAGATGACGTTCAGTGTGTACACTGGTTTCAAATCGTATTTTCACGTCATCTCTGATTTCGAATGTAGCATGGAAACATATTTTTATGATGACGTCACTGTTACGTTTTAAGTACATTCCGGTATGGTTATTACTATGTTTTGCCCATCTAAATATTGTATTGACTTTCTGTACAAAGGCTTACAATAAAAGCGATGTTAGTTATGTTGAAGTTACGTGTCATTACCTAGGTAACAGGGAAAATCACGACTGACATGTACAAGGAAACTAACTCGCAGCTTTCACATAGTATGAACTGAAAGGCAAACACATAGGCCGCACGAACGAGACTGTTGTGTTTGTCGGTTGCTATGGTAACACCACCGACTATATATGTATGTGTTTTCGTACCACAGTTAATTCCTCCATTGACTTATACATCAAATTCGTCTATTTCTAAAACTACCGGTATATAGGTACCGCTATATAGATCGACGTTTTCAACTGACATGTCTTACGTACCACGTGATAGGATTGGCTTATCACAGAACATTCAAATTAACCCATGCATTGTCTAGAGTTTGAGCTAGAAGAGGTTAAAGTTTAACAGGCATGGCACAACCCTAACCCATTTGCCAGCTCTTCGCCTCGGATTCTTTCTATATTTTTTTACCCAGGAATTTCTAAAAGGTCTAAAATCACAGGTTTAATCCCCCAGCTTGTTAGGCCACCAGTCTAGTTTATGTCAACCTCTTCAACATACACGCATAAAATAGAGGATGGTGAATCTAAAATTGCTGAAATATTCAATTCAGTAGGTCCATTTAACAGTTAACCTTATATTAGTATAATGTTGGTATCGTACATAATGACAGGCATTGCATATTAAGAAGGGAACGAGTATTGACTAACTTAAGCGTTTGTAAAGGTCCGCCGTACTGTAAAGCAAAAGGGGTGCATTATAAAAATAATACAACACAGAGAACGACTGAAGCCAACACGAGACATGGTTCGTAGTAAACTTCATCAAGTTAAATCCATTTGGCTAGTTGTAATACTTTCTAATATTCATAATGTGTTGACAACTAACAGCTTCATAAGTAAACGCTAAAGTTACACCTTGTACATCAAGGGCTTTTGCGGCCACAAAGAGCGAAGGTAAACTTTTTTGTTGGTGGAATTTTTGTCGGTTATTAGGGCTGCATTGCCGCGCTCGTCATCATATATATCGCCCTCTGTTCAAAATGTGCGACACTCCCGCTCCCCCCCCCCCCTCTCAACCGTTCACCTCTTTCCCGTTTCGTACTGTGTAATTTCCAATTATGCTTTCTATCACTCTGTTCGGTACTGCATTTCCCGCATAAAAGGTTGAACGGTGTTTCCCTGTCTTCGGAATATGCGCCCTCTATTTAATTCTATTTTTGGCTTTGTGAAGTCGGTGCACTAAACTGACCACTGAGTTATCCTTTTAGAAAGACATTTTATTAACCGTTGTCAATCATGGTTAAGATCATATGCAGTGTCTGTTCCCTTCAGTATACGGTTAAAGTTTATATAGATCGCTCAGTAACCTTTAACCAGGGTCATAATGTAGTAGGCCTATTTACTTCACTCAGTAGGTATACCTGTATATACCACTGGGCACTAATGTATCAAATAGAGCATAATCATTAATGTTACACACAAACCAATACAACAAATTCAAATAAACAGAAATATATAAAGCTTCACAAAGATTTTGTATTTATGATTGCTTCGAGATTAACACTCATAGAAATGACAACACTAACTCAACGTTAAATTTATCGCAATGTTCATTGTAGGGCTCGTTATTATACAGAAAGTTTACAGATTTCCGTTCATCTTTCTTTTCCTTTTGAAGCATTAAACTTTGACCAACAAAATAATCCATTAAGCACCCCCCCCCAACACTTGGTCCTCACCCTTACACCCCACCCACCCACGCGCACACACACACGCACGCACACACGCATACCCACACCCACACCACCACACAAAACAAAATAGAAATTCAGTCAAATTGAAGGTTAAAATAAAGAGAAAAACCTAAGTGCTTCGACGAGCCGTTCGAATTGGAAAATATTACTACAGCGCTTGCTCCGTGACGTAAGTTTACTATATGCAAACAATATATATAGAGATGACATTTGACATTTGCAACGTGAAAAATCCTCCATTATAGGCACCGGCTGCCCTCGAATTTTCCATTAAAGTTTATTTTAGTATAATTCGAACCCGATTTATTTCCTGCTATAAACTGTCAGAAGTTTCCAAAACAATTAAGGTTGCGTCCTACAAAGATGAAGATGAAGAAGTTAGATTCGTGCGTCTGTAAGGCAAGATTTTTCTGAAAAGGGGTAGTTAAGATTTGAAATTGGATGGTAAAACATACACGTTTGGACAGTGGGGAAGTCCGGATGGAGGGGAGGGGGGGGGGGGGGGCAGGATACAATGTCAGCGACCATTTAAGTACTCTGAGTTCTGAATCTCCAAGTTGTTTTATTTGTCCATGGCTACTTGTATATCCTCCTATGGCATGTCGTGAACCGAAGATTTGTGCCGTTTTACAAAATTGTTCTTTGCTGGGTAGGCTGCAATCTCAGACGCCGCAGTGGTTTGTAAAATCATGTGTAGTTTCATATGCAAGTGACATCTGCGGAATGCTCCTTTAAGCTTAGGCTCGATGATGATGATGGTGGTGGTGGTGGTGATGATGATGATGATGATGATGATGATGATGGTGATAGTGATGGGTGATGATGGTGATGGTGATGTGATGATGATGATGATGATGATGATGATGATGATGATGATGATGATGATGATGGTGAAATTGGTGATATTGGTGATATTGGTGATATTGTTGTTATTTCTTCTTCGTCTCGGTCAATAATACGCTATACACGCAATGTGTATTTAGTGGCAACACATGGCAATACATGACAATACATGGCAATACATGGCAATACATGGTAATACATGCCAAACTTCTCGGTCGCTCAAGCTGCAGCTGACACCCCATACTCGTCAGAAGATTAGCAATTAAAATGACGTATCTGTCATTTCTAATACATTTAAAATGTAACATTTAAGGATATAGAAAGTAAATAAACTTTTAAGACAAGTGTGAGTTCGTGGAAAGAGAATATGCGTTGACGTAAAAAGATTGAACTTGTTATATGCTTAAAGTATACAAATTTACATAAAGTAATTTAAATAATGTAAGTAAACAATACCTCTGATTCAATTAACTTCCGTTCCGGTGCCGTACCCAACCTCCCTCCCTCCCGCCCTCCCTCCCACCCCCCCCCTCACTCCCTCCTCCTCACTTCCTCACTTCCTACTTCCCTCCCCGACAAAAAAAGATAAAGAAAGGAGAAATCCTGGTTCAGTTCAAGTCTCTGGACACTAGAACAATATTTGATGATTTCTAAATGATAAATGACGCGGCTACTGTGGTCAGTTCTTTTAGGATGTTCCTTTAAGCCGACTTCGTGATTTTAATGACTACATCCTCTTATTTTCTACAGATGATACCCTCAAATTGCGTGCTTAAGTTACAGTTACTTAAGTATGACACATACCCTCGATTCCGTGTGGATCTGTATAAGGTAAAACATTAAGGAGAATCAGCTCAATATACTTAATGAAAGTTACCATCTTAATTACAGTATGAAGGATGTCACATTGAGAGGAATTGACATTAGATCCCTCCCCAGTTTTATATTAGCATATCTCTGAAATGTTCCAGATATTGTGAGACAAGGATGTTCGAAGCGCTCGTAAACACGAGAAGGAGTTGAAAGGTATGTATTTATTTATGTATTTATGTATGTATGTATGTATATCATGGGCAGATATTATCAAATGTTAAACAACATTCTTACACACGGTTGTATTATTTTGCAAGGTTAGATATTAACTTTGTTGGTGCGTTT
>KN883807.1:103378-118551 GCA_000934455.1 Apostichopus parvimensis
TTTATTTATTTTTCTGTTGTTTTATGTTGAACCATTTTTACAACTTTTTGACATTTAAATATGTCTAGTAACCATGTCAACACATTTTGGTTTGCATCCTGGACGTTACTCCCCCCTCCCCTCCCCCTCTTCTGTCAACCCCACACATCAACAGCAATAATATATGAGGCTGGCTGACTGAGCAATGTGATTAACAAAGAACAATAGCAGAAAACAAAAGTCATTTCAATAAAATTATGCATCTCTTTTGTATTTGTAATTGCAGTTAAATAGTTTGGCATGTTGACAAACATATGAGATTACAAACAATGTCTATGTGAATACAAACAAACAAAACAAAGGAGTTGTTCCTATTGTTTTATGAATGACAAAGAAAATTTCAAATAATTCACAATTTTAAACTTTTTGTTGTTGTTGCCATTTTAAAATAATTGCAATGTTTATAGAGTAGTTTGAAAACAATATGGTCAATGTTAACAGACAGTTTCTTATGCTATTTTAATTATTAAGTAGCATATGACTGTAAGTGAAGTGCTTGGGGTACAAGATGTTGCAATATCCTTTACCACAAAACTGAAAAGTCATTGTGCAGAGTTATCAGAAACCTATTGCAAAATCACTGATCCAAGTTTTTAAGAGGAATTCTTTTGTGCTATTCACTTCCTCAAAAACTGTCAACATTGTGTTACAAACTTGCACTGTAAACGTTTATGCATAGCTTTAAAATAGTTGTATGTAGAGGTTTCTGTAAGGACCTTTGGTGTCAACAAGTTATTGTAGAATTTATGTTTGGAGGCTTGTACATAAGAAAATACAATCATGTCTATGTTGCACCAGATTTCCTATCAAAGAAAAGGGTATGATTGGGAAGTTTGACATCTGCTCCAACAAGTGTAGGTTACTTGTTATGTACCAACAAGCCACCGAACGTCCGACTGATGAATGACAATGTAAAACACATTTCAATATTAATGTTTTTACTATTTATTTTAAACTATTTTCACAAACTTGATGAAAGGTGTGACTTAGTTTAAAATGATTCTTTCCTGTCTGGTCTGTTCAGTGTTAACATCATGAAAAGTTCTATAATTATAAATATCACATTCATAATAACCAAAAGATGAAATAATTTAATATTTGTTACTAACAGACAACATGAGCACCAAACATCACTTTCTTCTTCTTCTGTTTCCCACAACATGAGCACAAAAAAATCTATCACTTTTGTTTCTTTCGAAACTTTGACCTCTCCTCTCTGTCAAACTCTGACTTTACAGACTGCCTCGCAGTTTGTTTGTCTTTGTAACCTTCGGCACATCTTGTTGTACCAAGGATGTGTCTATATTTGAAACTGAATCCAACACACATGACACTCGTTAATTTGGAGGGCACGCAGCACCTTCTCTAGCCAGTTTGTCGGCAGCTTCATTCCCTGGTATATTGCTGTGACCTGGGACGTGAATCTGTTGAGGAGAAAAGCAACAGAGAGAGAATAGTTTTGTTTTTCATTTACTGGTGCAGATGGATTACTTTATACCATACTGGTCAAAGGAATCAAAATCATGAAACCAAGGATTAAATTTAATGATTCAGACCAATGAAAAGACAGAATCAAAGAATACTTTTTTTTTCAACTACCAATCTAAGTGTGTTTTCTTGTAGATGTATACACAGTTCTTTTAGAAGTTTATGTTTCATTATTTTACTCTCTTTCTGTTAGCTATAAATTTGCCACTCTTGTTTTATTTCAGGTAGATTTATACTTTTACTACTTGCTATTAGATCAAGAGGACCAGATCCAGCTGAATGAGATACACAATTTGTGCCCAATCTACCGCAGACACAACTGGTTTATCTCATGTTTACCTGCATCAGGACCAGCTCAGGTTCCTGGACGTCACCAGACCCCCTTTTGAAGACTTCATAAATTTCATGGGCCAATGAAGAATTTTCAAAATAACTCATTTCGTAATCGACCCTGGGCCTTGAGGCTGTCTCCAACAATTCCCCTCCTCGCCATGCTTGACCCTTTCACAAGTTGCACAAATAAATCATTCAGCAACTTGTCTGTTAAAATGCAATCATGTATTTTTGACAGTCCAAACAGTGGAGATGTACTACAGTACTATACAGACAATACAATACAATGCAAATAAAACAGACAACAACACAATACAAGAGTAATGGCATTGTGACTACTCTGATAGCTTATGATACCTCAAACTTCTTTTATCGTTCATTAATAAGGAACTTTCTAATTACCCATTGTACATTGACTCTACCACAGAGATAGCTTATGATACCTCAAACTTCTTTTATATTTCATTAATAATTAATATCTTATTACCCATTGTACATCTACTCTATCACAGAGACCGTCTAACCGGACAACGTCTTCCTTGTTCAGTACCTCTGTGCCGTTTGCGGTCTTCCAACCGTTACACTTCCACCTTTTCACCCAGTCTGTGGCACCTTCAAGAAGTAGGATATTACACAGGTTTAATACATGGTGTGTCATTGACAAATGTACATTCAGTAGCTACTGTAGTATGATCCTTTTTCTCTTGTTATTGGTAAAGGTATGGGATGAGGTTGGAGGGGGGGGGGGGGTTAGGCAGCAGAAATGAGCAAGTTATAATTCCAAAGGCAGCCTCTTACATCACTGGTTGAATTTCAACAGAACTCTCTCAAACTAATAACAATTTCCTAAACTGTTTTAGAAAATTAATTGAGATATAGACATTAAATTTTTTGGGGGTGTGATGGGGGGGGGGGAGTGGGGAGTAAAAAGGGGTGTTCGTACCTCATAATAAGGATCTGTCTCATAGATTAATGATAATGCCTGTGTGTCTTCTTCTGAAATATTACAATGATATCAAGGCACCGATGCTATACTTACACTTTATGGTGTACTTGCTATCTGTGAACAGCTTCAGTTTTGGAATTCCTTGCTGCTTTGCTACTTCAATAGCTCTTATTGCGGCCTGAAAGAAAAATCATAAGAAAAATAAGAAATTAATTAAGACATGCTTGAAATATACAGTATATTGATTAATTACAATGAGTAAAAACAACAACCCCAAAAAACAGTAATGTTATGTACTACACATTCACATTAAAAGTATTTACGACTGAAACTGAAGAAATGTTCTAAAAATTTATGACTCCATGAAATAATCTAATATATTATGGAACAAAGTGCTGAGAGGACTTGACATGTTGTGGTGAAACCTAGGCTGGATTCTAAAGAACACCAACTTTGTTAAGAAGCTTTGGCAACATTTTTGACATTACAGTACATTTTTTATCCTCTCTTAGGATAGACAGGAGGTACAGTTGGAGGACGAGCATTTCAGCCAAATTTAAATAAGAACATGCCACTACAGGTACCTCAGTTCTTTCAGTCCCTAGAATTTACAGCTCTGCGTTGATAAAGTACCAAGACTCTCTCTGTCCCTCTCTCATATATATATTTCCAGAACTTTCACAGATAACATTTAATCAATTCGATACTTGATATTCAGGAAAGATTTCTTTATTCAGAAGTCCAACCTGCTTACCATTAACAGTTTATGTTAACTTCACAGCATATTATGCTCAACACTTTCTGAACTGCTTATTTCTCAGGTGAGAAAATACTTACAGTAAGTTCAGCTCTCTGATTGGTCTGTTTTCCTTTCAAACGTTCACTGATATCTTTGTCGCTTTGACCGATCCAGTGAACTCCTATTCCGGCTCGAGCACCCCTTCGTCCGTTGTGAGTACAAGACCCATCTGTATACACTTCAACTCTTTGCCCATCAATGTTATCTGAAATATAATTTATCCTATACGATGCAATTTCACAAACTCCAGAGAATAAATTTGAAAGCTGATTACATACATCTCTTAATGGTTCAACTGAGATGATTGTTAATTAATTTTAATAAAGTTTGATGGTTGTCACTAGAACATAGGCGTCTTCAAGGCTGTTTCAGACTATATTTTGATTGGAAGGTTGGAGGGTGCTGGCACTGTGTCAATGATAGTCCATCAACTTAACATTGCAAGTACAATGGTAATTAATGATTGATCTCATTTCTTAAAACCAAACAGATAAACATGGTCATCACATTCTCCTTTTTTTTTCCTTCTGGGACTGCTGGATGTCAAATATATTGAGCATGTCATGTAAAAGGCTGCAAATGTTTGAAACACAAACCTGAGTTGTTAGAACTGGCTGAAGTTCCAGAGAAATTTCTTTTTTGAGTGGAAGCAGAAAACTTTGGTCTTTTGCTGAGTAATTCTTCTTCTGCATCATCCATCTCTCGCTTTGCAGCGGCTGCTAACTTTATGGCGTGGCCGACAGAGCAACATGGACAGTGATGAATGACACCAGCACCTGTTAACATGAGTAACTTTATTGAAATACAGTATTCAACAGCAGTTGGTTTTTCTCCCCACCAGAGCCTTTGCTTGACCACTTGAGTAAGGATTGATGTCTTTCTATCCAATGTAATGGTGAAAATCTTCTGTTTTCAGAATGGTTTGATAACTTCATCATAAACAACAAGGAATCTCGTATTACATAGCAAAATGGTGTACAAAATTAGCATATCCTGCACAAATGCAAACATAAAAGCATTGCAAAGAATTATAAATGGATGTCACTTGGCGTAATATGTGTATTGTACATCCAAAGCTAACTTGAAAGCAGCTTCCAACCTACACAACATCATTTAATTTTTATATAATAAAAAAAAACTTTACTTGATATTAATGGATCTGACATACTTGATGTTGTATCAACTGGTACTTCAGCAACATTGTGTTTTGGCTGTAATGCTTTTGCTGCCTTGAACTGGGACCGATCTTTGTCACTGTCAGGACTTCCTTGGAGAAAGGTCTTTGCCTCCTCTTGTGTTGAAAACTTCTTGAACTTAGCGTTAGGAAATTTACTGACATTTGCTTGACATTCGCTCCTGAAGGATCAAATAAATGACATGGAATAAGCATATGTGACCTATGTATGGCTTAACAAATGGCTGATGTTTGTTTGCGTCTAATACTTTCATTCATGTTAATTACTGTACTTAAAGTTGCGGCTATGTCTACCATTTACTTGGCTTAGATTAGAAATACAGCAGAAATTAACCCCACATAAATGTCATTAGGCCTCCCTAATATCTAACTTGCTTGGTACAGTAGTTACAGTCTAAGTTAGATGCAACCATCAGGTAGTAAAAGCCTTCAATGACTGATAAATATAGCAAAGTCTTTATACCATGTCTCAAATATACCGGTTTTCCAACCCTTCTGAACAGCATAAAAATATTTCCCCATGGTAAGAAAGAATGGAGCTGTTCTTTGGGTCGGTAGGATAGCTTTGACAGCGAAGAGCATCTAACGTTACATTTAGTACCCGCAACCGATTCATACCCATGTGTACAATGTATACTACGAAATTTGAAAGCAAAAACTAAATGACCAGTAACCTGACCAAAGAAAGAAGAAAAAATCTGCTAGAGTGGAGTGTGATCAAGTAATTCTATTGTAGGGAATTGACAGATCATGCTGTCTCAATCGAGCCTGTTTTAGAAGCGCATATATCCCTTACAAAAACGAATAGCTAAAAACATATCAAAGGCCTTTTGAACTGATATATATGAAATGAAATGTGTTTCTTTTTCGATTATTCATATATCTAAATAATATGCTATTTTCTCACGTCATACTCTATCGGTTTCAAAGTGTGTTGCCAGTTACTTATTACACTTTATATTTATTTTACGTGAATATATATTTAAATAACTTATTATACCTATAGATTAGAAAAAAATACGTGAAAGATAGAAATCATGTTTTTACAAATAAAAAATGAATTCATTATCAATAGTTAATTACTTTAATTTGAGATCTGTATGCCGACATATAATCACAAGCAAAAGCCTCATAAACAGCCTTTTTCAATGGTGACTTCCATAGTAGGGAAGAAGGTAACGATTCACGCTATTCTTGGTATCAAAATACACGATCTCAGTAGTCGAGGATGAAAAAATAGTATTAATTACTAGAACATAAACCCTTTTCCAATATTCCATGTAACTTTTATCACTACGCGATCGTAAATTGTTGAGATTGAGAGAGATGGTTTCCAGAGGTTCATTTCTCACTTCGCCTATATGATACACCTGCATCGCGTTGAGAACTGTTATACCTTACCTATTTAACATTTTCGTAAAAATAGTAGGCTAATCTTAGTATTATTGACGTATCCATTAAAACATTCTCCTGGGTATCAGGAAATCCATGCACGTCACCTGACACAGGGGAACAGTGGTCTCCCCATGATCCGTTGGGAATGTCTCAATCTGCTTGTTCAGTACGAGAAGGTTGTCAGAACCAGGCTAAGGCTGTTAAGCCTAACATTAGCCTAACACTCAGATAGGCTAGGGCCTAGCCTTAATGCCATATCACTGGAACTTAGTGGACACCTGACCTAGCTCTGTAAAAGAGGCCAAAATGTGAAGTGAGGGTAACCCATCCATAGGTGACATACTGTTTGCTGCAGGAACATGTTCCTGGGTCCTAAGCCTACTTTAGTACTGAGTTTTAGCCTTGAGTCGACTTAAACTTGAAAATCATATCAGCATTCCTTCAACTAGCTTTAAGTTAACTGGGCCAACTAGGCAATGTAACCTGGTTGGATAACCCTGCTTGTATTTATGAAACCTAGGCTTACCCAGGACCTGTAGCAGTAATTGAATGTACTCGTCCCATATTCTTGCGCAGGGTTGTGAGATGAAATCTTTTAATTGAAACCTTTCATTTTATCAATAGGCCTGACAGATTCAAGATGTCAGTTTTCAGTGCTGGAGCAAAAGTGATCAAGCCCCAAGGAGAGACAGCAGATGAATTTGAAATTTCAATCTCTCAGGTTTGTTTTAAACTTTAAAGCTTCTGCCCATGTAACTGATCATTTCTAAAGGAAAGCATGTTGTTCGTACATTGTTGACAAATTGGACTCTCAGTGCAGCAGAGTGTGTTTTGTTCCAATTTCCAGCATTTTTTTACCTTCAGTCAACCAGGCTGTCGCATTCATTAAGTATTTATCGATAATTAATCTTTTTATATAATTCTCCATTCGGCAGTCACAAATACACTCCTTGAATGACTAAATCATTGGAACCTATAGAACTTTATGGTACCCTTCAACCAAAACTGTCTGAACATTTTCAGGACATGTTCAACTACATTGTAAATACATGTGTTGCCAACATGAATCTTCTTCAAGTGACATTTAAAACCACTGTTTGAAACACCTGAGACCAAAATAAAAACTATCAAATCCACTCCATTCTTTGAAGAAAGTTAGGTTTTCAAACTACTTTACTTTCATCACTCTAGAAAAAATATCATCAAAAAATAAAAATAAAAACAATTAATAATAATAATGTTACATTTATGTAGTGCTTTATACCAAGGTTTCAAAGCCCTTTACAGACGTTATATTACCCCTGGTCACTGATAACATGTCCCAGAGACAATCCCTCAAGTCGGCTGCAGTTATACACTGTGCTCAATGACAAGTTACCTCACAGGTAACCATTTAACCCTTTGGTGGAAAGAGGCAATTGAGATAAAGCATCTTGCCCATGGACACAACATAATAGACTTTGGCAGGAATGGAACCAGCAATCCATGGATCACAAGTCTGACCCCTTTGCCAATTGGCCACCTAGCTCTCTAAATGTTTTATTTCATGGTTGTTGTTGTTCTTTTTTTTTTTGCAGGCTCTTCTGGAGCTGGAGATGAACTCAGAGCTGAAGAGCCAACTCAGGGAGCTCTTTATTACTGGAGCAAAGGTATAAATATTCTCATGTGTATTTCTTATGTACTTTCCCTGGATGAAAGGTGCCCAGGAATTGTTCCTTGATCAGTACAAGTTTCTCCCGAACTTTTCTTGAATTTGTAAAGAGGCCCCGAATAAGTTAGAAGCTTAGAAACAACTTCGCTATAAACCGTAATTGTTTATTACAAACGAAAGAGTTAATTCACACAGACAGTTAAAGTACTTGTTTCTTAAAATTTCTAGAAACCTGGGCATTTGTCCATCATCCTTGAAACATAGCTGACCACCAGAACTGAGATTTACAGTATGCATTTAAAATTCACCCATATTTGTAAATGTATAGTGTAGGTGCTATGCTACCACCATGGTGTCATGATTGTCGTTATGTCCATGGACTTTCGGAAATAAAAACATGGTCAGCTTACACAAACCAAACACAAGCAAGTTATCAAGTACTTAATTTGTGAAAACCTGAAAGTGACCCTGAGAAGACGACCTCCAATTCAGCCGATGTGACCTGTAATTTCATTTGGCCTTTCTATTACTGGTTTTCAAATTTCAACAACAATGCTTCAAAATCCCCATATCAGTATGCACTATATTTTTGTGATGCGTACGGTACTACATAGTAACCTGAGTGAATCTAATGATTTGTGTAGTGATCTTCAGTGTGGTAGGTTTATATGAGATGTCATCAACGTTTCTTACTTAACATACTGTTTATTACAGGCCTCAGGCTTTGATTTACATTAGCCTAGCAATATTGTAAATTCACTATGTTTTAACGTATAATGTACTGCAGCAAACAGTTTTCTTCAGAGTTCTTTTTAGTAGGAGGGCTAGATGTAAACAAGCCCACTTTTTGAGTGGTTAGTGGCTTGACATAAACTGCCAGGGTAATAAAATTCCGCATGGTCTCAGATGAAAAGAATGACTGAAATATAACCCGTAAATTGCAAACATTTCATCAAAGATCGTAACTATCTAATTGACAGTAACAACATGGCTGTGATGTCACAGATTTCTTTTGTCCAGACTGCCTAAGTCTTATCAGTGGGGTTACTGGGGTACATGCTAAATTCTGTTACAAACTCCCTTCCTAGCCATTCCAATGTAACAATATTTCAGACTATATACCTAGACATAAATGCAGTTTTCACTAAACCTATTTTAACGTGACTTATAACAGAGCATTTAGAAAGGTCAAGTCAAGTATAATTACCAGATTAGGGCAGTATCTGTGCACTAAATATCAGAAAGTAATCCATACAAATGAGAGGATCAATCAAGCTTTACGTACAAGTCACTAACTCTTACAGTAGGTGTGGATGTACAAGCATACAGAGTGCATTGGTTACACACAGGTTTGAATCAGTGTAAGGCATTTTGGAATGGCAAAAACCTTTTTCGGTGTGTTTTGAAGTCTTATTTCAACAGCTATGTTATATATGTTTGTCAAAAAGGCATTTGGACAGTGGTTTATGGGGTATGTTATCCTCTAAGGTTGTATATCTGTGATTTTGCAACCCTCCCTGTTCATACTGTTCAAAATTTTGGAGGTTGAGATTATTTTCAAATGTTGTTTACTTTTAACCTTTGGTGAAGTGTTGTTTTGCATTTTGTGGGATATTTGCGATAATCAGATAAATCTTCTGGATGCCCTTCAATTTTTTCTTTTAGAAAATTGCAAAATTCCTTTCAGTGGAACACAACTTACGTCCTGTGTGATGTTGTAACTGTTGTGTGTCATTCTTAAAGCCATGCCAAATCTTGATTAATGCTGATAAACTATTATCCATCATCTTACTCCTTCAATAATTTCTTCTGTTTCTGTTGTAGGAGGTTGAGGTCAAAGGTAAGAAAGCCATCATCATCCAGGTCCCAGTGCCTCAGCTGAAAGGTTTCCAGAGGATCCAAGTACGTCTAGTCAGAGAGCTCGAGAAGAAGTTCAGTGGCAAACATGTAGTGTTCATTGCTCAGGTAAGACACATTCTTGAGTAGCTGACAGAACTCTCTCATTCAGACTGTATGATTGTAAGTTACTTCCATAGTTTAATGTGGTGCTTCACGCTTTGGTACATAAACATTTGCATCACCAAATTTGCACATGCTGCCAGATTCACTCAAGTCATGAAAGCCCGCCCCCATCATGCATTCAGTTGTTCTTTGTTATTGTTGTGTTTAAGATGAGAAAATTAATCAGATGCATGCTTTCATCTTGACCACAACAATAACAACGATGGGACCCCTTTGTTTTAGTTTAAATGTTTAATTCGCTTGCTCCTCTGCCGAAGGGGCAAAAGTACATTGTCATGACGGTGTTCTTATTTACTGTACAAGATACAATCGTAGAGTCAGGGATCAGTTGGTTCGTGGTTATAATGGAATGCATATATAACAGGGTTTTAATAAGATTTTTTGAAAGAATCCTATGGAGTATCATCTATTTCCCCCACCCCCCTGCCCCTCCCAAGAAGTCAGTTTGTAATTATTCTGACCAATTCATGCTAGTGAGTGCTTTTGCCCAATTAGTAGACTTTATTGGAGAGTTAACGTTATGAAGATATTCAAAGTTGTGATAACTCTATTATGAAGAATCTATTATGTGTCCAAGTTTTGTGTAACTAGTGTTAAACTGAACATGACATATTCCCAGCAGCAGAAATGTTATTGTTACAAACCAAGACATAAAGTCACATACAAGAATAATGACTCTATTGTTATTGCTTGATCTGAACTTTTCCAGCACTCACTGCACCATTCCAAATGTTTAAATGTTTGGTAGGTTATCACTCTACCATATTAAGCTCCTCACTAAAAGTGGCAGCTATAATATAAGAGTAACGATCTGGGGTAGGATGGCTATAATATAAGAGTAAAAGAACTGGGGTAGGATGGCTATTTATGGAATAATTAATCGGTATCACATAGTGTAATGCAAACTGGTCAAGTTGCATACAAGTCAAAAGATGTATAGCAGTCTTGTACACAGGAACCATAGCATTATACAACAGACCATCATCAGAGCCTTCAAAATAGCTATCTCACAAAATGTTAACACTAAATTACTCCCTGCTGTTGGTACACTATATACCATGAAGGAAGTCTTCAGCATGAATTAATGTTACAATTAATTCAACAATTTGTAGGCCTCAATGTCTAGCCCATTGCTGGCTCCATTTAAGAGGGTTCTTTCCCTTTCCACCTCCCTTCTCTCACTCATTAAAATGTATGCCATAATTCCAAGGTATTGGATTAACACTTCTACTCTGTACCTTTAGCAGTGAAGCCAGTATGCATATGAACATCAGGGTGGAATCTCTGGGTGGAGGGGGGACAATGAGATTAACCCTGTATGTTTAAACTAAGGATATTAATTATTGATGTCAGTAGTAACTTGAAGAGAAGAACCCTTGAATATATCACTTCACTGTATCAATATGTGTGGATGAAGGGTTGCACATTTGAGTTATGTAGTATATCCCAGAGTGGTTAGTCTCACAAGTTTCTAATATTAACTTAACACTGAGAGGCATGGCTAACAGATTATGCTCTTACATCCTTTGATGGCATTATAACTGATCTCATCCTCTCCAAGTTGATTTTGGGGGTGGGGGAGTTTGGGAGGAAGCTATACACCTGGCAGGTGCTGTGTGGTATACTATCTACCCATCCCAGCCCAAGGGAGGGGGAGATATCACTGAGGTTAACCCCATCTTATGTTTATTCATCACAGAGGAGGATGCTCCAAAAGCCCACACGAAAGTCTCACACAAAGTGCAAGCAGAAGAGACCTAGGAGCAGGACCCTGACTGCCGTACATGACTCCATTCTGGAAGATCTGGTCTTCCCGTCTGAGATTGTAGGCAAACGTATCCGAATCAAGTTGGATGGATCAAGAGTTATCAAGGTCCACTTGGACAAGTCACAGCAGAACCAGGTCGAGCACAAGGTTAGCTTTGCTAGTGAAAGGATGACTAAAGTAAATTGACCTCAGCAGTTATCCGTGATGATGTCAAGTGGTGCAAACAATTCAAAGATTGCATTTAGTGTCAGCCAGTGGGTGTGGGAAGGGTCATGAGAGTATGTTCTTCCAGGGGTTGGGGAGGGACATGAGAGTATGTTCTTCCAGGGGTTGGGGAGGGACATGAGAGTATGTTCTTCCAGGGGTTGGGGAGGGACATGAGAGAGTGTTCTTCCAGCAGGTGGGGTTGGGGAGGGACATGAGAGTATGTTCTTCCAGGGGTTGGGGAGGGACATGAGAGAGTGTTCTTCCAGGGGGTGGGGAGGGACATGAGAGAGTGTTCTTCCAGCAGGTGGGGGTGGGGAGGGACATGAGAGTATGTTCTTCCAGGGGGTGGGGAGGGACATGAGAGAGTGTTCTTCCAGCAGGTGGGAGTGGGGAGGGCCATGAGAGTATGTTCTTCCAGGGGTTGGGGAGGGACATGAGAGAGTGTTCTTCCAGCAGGTGGGGGTGGGGAGGGCCATGAGAGTATGTTCTTACAGGTGGTGGGGAGGGCCATGAGAGTATGTTCTTCCAGCAGGTGAGGGTGGGGAGGGGAATGAGAGTATGTTCTTCCTGGCATTCTCATATGGGAATGAACAAAAGTTCAAATTCCACACTTGGATTCTAAAAGCCCAACAAGTTGGAGAAATTTTGCCTTTAGGAAAGCAGATCTCAAGAATATGACGATATGGTCGTGTTCTGTACATAAAGATACACAGGTTTGCTCCTGATCTGCTCCAGGTTTTGTATCTGTAGTACAATGTAAGCTGTGTCATGCTTTAGTGTGTTAACAATGTGATTTGTTTCACAAGCTCTCTCTATGTTTTTTAAAGCTTCAGACATTGGTATACCATTGGGTAGTAGCTTTTGAATATTTGGACCAGACTGTGTATTTTTTACACAATATTGGATATCCCTCAATCTGACAAAGATATCTATTTGGTTAAATTGCACTGCCAGCTACTTTAAAGATAGAGGCAAGGAACAGTTTATTCAGTCCAAAGGAGAGATATTGTGTCCCACAAATTTATGGAATGTTTCATCTTTTCATATGTAACCCTTTGAAGTATTTTGCTTCATTAGATAGTGCTTTGGTATAACTTTTTGGACTAAAAGTACTTTTTGGTTTAAGGCATGTTAGCTTTCAATAATGAATATAGAAAAATTTTACACTGTAAGCAGAAATTTTGTGTCCCACAAATTTTATTTAATATTTTGAAAAGTTTTATTTCTAATTTCAACATTCTGGTATCACACTGTGGACTGAAGAACATACACCTCATTTTTCCTTAATAGTTAAGAATGACAACAAAGTTACGGCAAGTTCAAGTGAAGATTCTGCTTTTAATATTAATCTGTTACATTATATCTATAACAGCAGCAAAAGTTGAAACACCTTCTTTTTTTTTCTTTGTCTTTCCACAGACTGAAACCTTTGCTGCAGTGTACAAGAAACTGACTGGGAAAGATGTGCACTTTGAATTCCCTGCATGGACTTTATAAAGTAGTAATGTTTGAAAATAAACAAGAGACAATGGATCTCTTCAAATGAAAACAGAAAACAATGATGTGTTTGTTATGATTTGTGTCTTGAGTAGGGATGAATGTTTAGTCGGTGGACAACTATATGAAATGGTAAAGCAAAGAGCCAAACCCATCATCATCTTATAACATTATGTGAGATGTTTACTTGAAAAACGTTCCCAAAAGTTGTAGAATTTTTCCTACTTCTTTGCAAAAGGAATTAATTAGGAGCGTCTTTCTCACCTAGGACAGAGTTGATTATTGCGTGTGCAACTCTTTCAAGTCAGCTAACTGTCTTTGTGTGTTATTACAACAACAAGAGTACCAAGATTTCATCACAACAGATGTGTTATCAATTGTAAATTTATGCAATGTCCAGATAATAACAAAAAAGAATTGTTAGCCCTATTAACAAAGAACATGAAATTTTCAAAAAAGTTAATATTAAAATTTTGATCAATTGTGAAAGCTAATGTTTCAAAGTGTCGTAGTCTGTCACCATCCAACCTTTACCCCACCCATAAAAAAAATAAAATGTAAACTGTGACGTTGGGTTTCTACTCTACCAAAGAAAAATAGTTGAGAAAATAATGAAAATTCATCTCCTTTCTCATATAGATCATGTCTTGCTAAAATAATGACTTTTGTCACTGCATGGTTGAAGGACTCAAACGTTCCTGAGCCTGAACGAAATTTGTATTATTGAATGTGACGGAATGCTTTGTTATTTTAACCACCCGCTGCAATACAATATTTTCTTTCCATCATTCAGAACTATTTTCAGCCATCATTACACGCTATTGTGGCAGTTTGGTCGTAAGTCCTAAAGATAACAATTGTTAAGACAGCGAAATTCACAAGACTGTTGAACCCAAACACAAACAGAGTCGAGCCAATGAGGTCACCGATAAATCCTGCAGAAAAAGAACAAAAAAGTCAGTGTGTATTGGTTGTTGATATCACATAGCTTAGCAAAAGACAATTATTTACAATTAGTGGATATGGTTTAGCATTTTAAAAGTGGGAGAAGGAAGAGAATCAGAATAAGCAAAAATAAGATAGGTGAGAGCAATACCAGAAGTGAGAGTGCTTTATAAAGATAAACAATCTTTGAAACAGTGTAGAAAGAGGTATCTTCTCTCCTGAACTATATTTTAACAGTGTTCCAAAAAAATTCACAAGCAAACACTTCTCATTGTTGTAGCAAATATGGAGATGCATTGTGGTGCCGTCGGGCAATGTTGTGATTGGTTAGGATTAGGATGGTAATAACCAGGCAGCTGCTGTGGGAAATATCGGCTCCCGACTGAAACATGCACGAACACGGCAGAAGTTCATGTTCAAAGTTGATACAATAGCCCATTGTTATCTAGGTGTATATCACGTACCTGAAATTGCACCACTGAGTAGGACTATTAACCCCAAGGACGATCTCTGTGATAGCCTCAGACTGAGAAAAGTGCTGTTGGCAGACCAACGAAGGCAGAGTTCCAAGCAGGCCAGACAGATTGAGTACAATCGCAAATCCGATGATAAATATTAAAACAGACAAATTCTAAAAGTTTGAGATAAGTACTGTCAAACGTAGACAGAAACCATTGAACAGGGGAGGTAAAAAATGCAAATATATAAATATTCATCTTGTTCAAGTGAACATAAACATAGCAGCATATTTGCCATGACGCTTCCAACTCTTTCAATAAATGAGAGAATGATAGCCTGTTGTGATACCAAGCAATGGGAAACACCTAAATGTACTAAGAATATCCCGCACGATGTGTAAGTGTAGGTTCCTACAATTTCGATCGGGGG
>KN883808.1:16867-27900 GCA_000934455.1 Apostichopus parvimensis
AATTAGGTTATGAAGCACTCGCCGCTAAGCATGCCAGCCTCATAGTACTACTCAGTAGTACTAGCGGTTCGTATCTCTCGAGTGCCTTAACGCTAGATATATTATGATAAACCAGACAGTCTAACACGCCAAGCCTCTGTAAAATGATTGATTACGAGAGACATTGATTGTTTCCAATTGGAATTTTTAAGTCGCAGGTAACGTAGATACGTAAAATATAATTTAAAGTAAGTCAAGGCTGTGAAAGTTCCTTACAAATCGAAGGAACTCTGACCGCGTTTTTATCAAAAGTCGTATTGAAATTATTTATTCCTATCGAACAAAATGGAGTAGCCCATGCCTTAAAATATGTTTAGTCTGTACAACGGGGCGTATCGCGGTCTTTCTACGTCGCAGTGTTACACACACATGCAGGGTATTGCGCAATCTTACAATATGGAACCCAAATGGCCTTTACATGTGAAGTAGTGGCCGATAGGAGAAACTGCCGGTATGAAACTCTACCTCTAAAATACGGATGAAACGTAACTTTCGATGTCTACTGTGGGTCCTGATACAATGTTCTTTCTCTTTATGTAATTTTTACTACACAATTTTGCAAATTAGCATCGCCTGCGCCTTTTTGAGTAAGGCCTGGATGAAGTAACTCCCTGCGTCACTGAATGCATTTCACTGTTTGACTATGCATAACCACAGTGCATGTATTGGTATCACTACTCGAACTAGTAATTTAAACTCCTAATTAGACTTAACTAGAAATTGCAGCACTCATATTAAGTTAAAACTCATAAAAGCCCAACTATCAGTATCACACTCACAGTTGGTACAAGACATTCTAGGCATCAATATTTCGACTTTCTGCTAACCTTCCACTATGACTCACTAGTATAGACTACTACTAGTACTAATTGCAATTTAGATGACTCAGTGGAAGAAGTCAATGTTAGGCTTAGTAATACATTTTGTACTTGTTTAAATTGTCCAGAACACAAGTTGCTCATGAATATGAAAAATGAGTGAGACATTACTCAATGAGTCAAACCAAAATGTCAGACCAACTCACCAGAATCAGAGTGTGAAGACGACTGGCTTCCGATGTTGAGGTCCAAATGTGTTTCTGTCATTGATAACGGGTATGGAAAGACTGTTGTTGGATCAACACAATCTGAGGGTTGGCTAAATTCTTGGTACAAGTTCTCCTGCGTTGTTTTGGAACGATTCACATCCAGTTTTTCACTGTCTTTCAGTAGCAACTTTTTGTAAGCGCTCCACATACAATCTTGTATCAAAGTTTGACTCACTTTTTGTTCCCTTTGGGGTTTCACAGGAGCTGCACATTGAATAGGTTTTAACGTGTCTAGTTCACAGTCCAATTCGAGAAGAGGTGTAATGTCTACACTATGTTCTGGTTGCCAAGACATTTGGTCTTCACCAAAATCAAGTCCTGAATCTGACCTAGTTTCATGCCAATCCTTGTCCCCAATGTCAGATTTACTGTCTGGGCTCAGAGGTGGAGTAGGGTAAATACTCTCAGTTTCTTCTAGTCCAAACTTTGTCCAAATATCATCACCAGGGGTGGCCCCCGAATCACTTAACCAGCCAGGAATGCCATATTCCTCAACTTCAATCGTCTCCATAGGTGGGACTGCACGACCACAGTCAACTCTCAAGGCACACACTGAAGTCATTTTTTGTAGCACAAAGAATACCAGAACCTGGGAAATCAATCAGAATGGAATACATTTGTAAGGACATGAAGCTTTCACTTGTCACATCACTTGTAGGATTTGAAGTTAAAAAAGAGCTTGGCCCAGGCCTACCCTGATCACTGGTGACTGAAGTGACCAGTCCAAAAGTCTAAACAAGTGTTTTTCCTAAACCTAGCAGTAATGTCTACTGACGTAACAATGCATTAAATTGAGGGAAGTGGTATGCTTGTAATGGACAGAGACTAAGTGATAGATATAGCAATAAGCACCATAGGATATAGCTGTACCAAGGATCGAGGTTTAACGGTTAACTAAGTTAGACAAGGTAACATTACATAAGCAGTACCAGTACTAGCCAACTACTACTTACTAGTACTACTACTAATACTAGGCCTACTACCAGTACTAGTGTACTGGCGTTAAACGGAGTAGACATTAGCCCTACCACCACTATGGATACACACCGAATAATGAATATCGAATTATATTTCGAAATTATCAAGGTTGACATGGCTGAAGGTATTTGGGACACTTTCCCATAAAGACTAACCTGTTAAAAATAAACTAGAAATAAATTCATGCATACTGCCTTGTAGGCCTGTCTAGGGCCCTAGAAATTTAACTCAATAGGCCGGGTACTACTACTTGCAAGTAGTAGTAATACTATAACTTAAAAGCCTATGCCGTGTTCCACTGCAATATTACAAAAGTCGGTAGTATCACTTACTGAAGGAAAATGCAAGGTTAAACAGTGAAATCTTACCGAAGTGAGCCAAACTTCACACCCTTCAAAGCGAAAATCACAGGGAAAATTACGGTAATATATGTTTATATATCCAAGGTATGTCGTCCCGTGTTTGAGTTTAAATCCGTTCCGGAGATAGTGAAAACTTTCGGCACAACCGTGATGGGAAAGTGTGTAACACTGAAGTCTACGAATTGAGCTATCCAGTGAGTGACAGAATTAAATGCTACTAAACATATATCATTCATGTATTATCGCATATATTACTTTGGCGGGAAGGAGACTGATATTACTCCGCCCATTAACTTAACGTGTGAATGGGTAACAGATGCCTTTTTACTACAAACTTCGTGAATGGTAAGAGATGCCTGTAAAGCTTGAAATATCCAATTTTCTTAAGCTAGCTTACTGGATGTATGCGAGACTGCTTAGAAGAAGAAATAACTACAATATTTCAGCAAATGTGGCTTTCTATAGAACTTGGAGTAAAAAAGAAGACAACAGGTATACTTTTTTTGAGCGTAGGATACTTAATTTTAGTAGGCGTGACTTAGTGAGAGCGGGAAATCGAACGCCAATGAGCGCCAATGGATCGATGCATTATGTTGTAGGGATGCTATGTGTAGATGGGTTGTACAAAATCTTACAACAAAAGGATTAGTGATTTCCAGACAACGATTTACTTTCACAGCAATATACACTCACTGGATATTGCAGCATTTTGAAAGGTTGAAATGCTGTTATTCTCTCCTCCGGAGTAGTATCGCTATGTTGTCACTGTGGCAAATCTGGTCACATTGCGGATTTCCTTGTATCAATCTCTGTCACAAGTTGAAAAATACCTTATCAAAACTTTGTTTTTTCAGATGGAACTAAACGTAAATTGAGCAATATAACACGAGTAAATTTGCTTGAAACTTCAGATTTATTGATCTACATTACAAAAGAGAGTAGTATTGTTTGCCAATGAAACTACTAAAATTGTTGTGAAAATGAGTTTCGGAACAAAAGACTAACATGGTGGATTAATGTAACGTACTTGGTACAGATGTCAGCGAATAAAGACGGGAAAAACACATTTCAATTGTGTTCAATAAGTATGCACCGAATATAGAAATCACCTTACGTAAAGTTTTAGTGAGACACTCATTTTGACGACAAGGAGGCATATGATTACTTCATAATGAAAGCGGTAGTATACTCCATCCTCTCCCATTTAGTTGTTCCCCCCCCCCCCATTCTCTTTCTTATCCAGCCTTCTTCACATTAGTGGATTCCCAAGCTATGAAAAGACCCTTGAATCAGGGTCCGCGACCCGCGAAGGAGTATGAGGCCCAATCATTTTCAAAATACCGCTTACAGTTGGCGTGATGGTTCAAAATCATTGAACAATACCCCTTTACCCCCTCCCCACCCCCTTTCCCAACCCATTCCATCGCAAACCTGTGTCGGTACATTGCTTAGCTGAACTGGGTCTGGCATTAACTGTGCGAGGATTACTAGGCCTATTGGACAAGATAAAGTGCCTTTACACTGCCTGAACAATACAATGGGTACCCAGTGGGAGATTGTTTGATTCGGAAGTTAATACTTGTTAAAGAAAAACAAACAATGAGGCATACCGATACACACCACGGAGTTTGTTCAACGCTACTTATCAACGGGGCTTTGATATTAACTTAAATCTAGATAAGAATAGTTTAAGGTATGAATGGAGTGTACAACCACAGCTGAGAAGCTGTAAGTTCAAATAATGCTACTCAGCACCACAGTAGAGTTCTCTATATTATGTAGGACAAAAGACCAATCGATGAACAGTGCGAAGGACCAATAGGATGACTTAGCGTCAGTAAAACCATTCCTTTCACCTATCGACATATCAGTGTTGGAGCAATGGAGACCCCCTTACTAAGGAAAAGAGGGGAAGGGAGAGAAGGAAGGGGGTTGTACACAAATGAAATTCACAGCACAATAAAACATTATCTAAGGTTAGGCTAGGTTCTCACATGTCAATGTCTCGGTAAAATGTCACGTATAGTATAGCTTGGTTTTACATCCCTTGATTGGGAGGGGGGGGGTTGGGTTGTCATGACTACCTGCTACTTTCTCCGCTTCCCGGGAACCATGCAAGGGTTTTGGTTTGAGGTTTTAGGTGTCCATATTCGAATTTGAATATTACCAAATACAGGAAGCAGGGTTGCTTAGTACAAACGGTCCCCTTGTGGACCTATTAACCTATAATACGCTCAATTTCATTTGGAACTATTATAGACTAGTAAGATTTTTAAAAGGAGGGGATACTGGAGTCGTTGAAGCCGACTTCAATGTAAGGGTGAGGAAGCCCCCCCCCCCCCTCCCCTCCCTCCAGAAGTAAAATTACAGGTGGAATGGTTCATTCTAATGCGTATATATTTGGGCTGCCATTAGGTCTATACAAGTAAGGTTCTACTTATTGCTCCTTTTTCACTTTTGTGGCGTTGAAACGGGGGTGTACACCCCCTTCTTCCCCTCCCACCCCTTGTATCTGCGCCCCAGTATTGCAATTCGGTAATTAAACACCAACATATACACATCAAGAACTGTAGAGATAGTCTCCAATTCATTTATCTTCCTCAGTGTGTTTCCATGAAGTATTTAAATCGATGACATAATCCCAGTTCTTTTGTATCGCAAAAAAAGGATAAGGTGACCAAGTTAGCCAAATAACTTTAAAATTGGTGTTTGCTTGGGTAGTCAGCCTATCAAACAGCTACACTGAAAACTCAATATTTGTCAGGAACCTTGTGGTAATTTGCTTTCGGTTGTTTTTGACATTGTAAAGATCACTATACTACCGAAGACTATAATAAGTATGAATAGTAAGCAGACGCTTCTGTACAAGAAAAGATAATGCGTGCTGTCGTTGTACCGAATAACCACAATTGTAAATAAGGTGAAGAAAACTTACAATAGTGAACAATTCAATTGATTAATCAAAAGAGCTAGCGATTTAAAAAGTATACCGTCAATGGTTTTTCGGCAACTTGGAACTTTGTTGTATGAAAATTTAAAGAACAAAGTCACTGATAATTCCAAGGTAAGTTGCAACTGATTGGGATAGAGGCTAATGAGGCATGTTTGCATCTAGGTAAGATATACAAATCCAGGCTCAAGATGGGGTCATAGTTACGAAAACAAAATGAGAGTTCAATTGACAATGATACACCCTCACACAGCCCCCCCCCCCCCCCCCCCATCCATTCAACAATATGCAATTCCATCTGATTATTTGTTCGTTGTTTGTATTTTCTTTATTTCGTTTGTGAGCGTTTCACTCTGTGGAGACGAACATGAACTAGGTCTGTTTCACTTCCGGTATGAGCATGGGGCCCAGACTGGACATAGGGATAGAGGGGAAGGGGGGGACTGCGATGAAAGCTACCTTCATCATCTTCAACATGACTATGCTATGAACGTACCAATTCTTTCCATTTGGGTCACCTGATGACCTGGCGAATGTTTATTACTGTTTATTACGTCATCAAATTATGTTGAGCTGATATACATACTGAAAATTATCAAATACTAAAAGCACTAGCTTGCAAATGATGTGTACGTAAGATCAAGACGATTATCTACGAGGGCATATTCAAATATTTGAGGAATTTACACGGTGTACGATTCGTATTTATTTCGGAAGCGAGAACTGAGATTTTCACATCCAAAGTCCACTAAACTTAATGGGGTACCCGGGAAGAGGGCTGCACGGAACAGAACGTTCAGTAGGCCTACTATAAACCTACTATAGTTTTCTTGAGGTAAAACCGTCACAATGTTATACAGTCTCGGTGTATGGGGACTGGGGCTGAGAGTGCATCGACTCACTTGTTTGGTCTCTCTGCCCAGGCTCCATCTAAGTTGGGTGATTTGTCTTGAAAAAATAAAAAATATATAAAAAATAGGTTTAATTCTTCCTCATCTTTGTTGCCTTTGTCCTGTTTTTAGCTGGTTTCGATGAAGGATTTAAACACTCAGTAATTTTTTTGACGTTTGAAGATCCTGCTAGCATCGATACAACAGACCCGTAAAAACTATAATAGGCCCAAATTTTTACTTTATGCATTCTTCACTATAACGTTACTCAGCCTGCCTAAACTGATGCATATGTTGTGAAGTTACATCTAATTTAATTTTGGCGAGGTGGAGGGTAGGAGTTGGCCCGAAGAGACAAACTTTTTTCCAGAAGATAAAAAAGGGCTTAAAATGTTAACAAACAGTTTATGTACATCAAAGTCTATAGTCTATAGTACTAATGAATACTTTGATAACAGCAGCTATTAGCAGTATTCTGTATACTATTCTTACATATGTACCTTCTTTATGAATTGTCCCATCAACGCATGTATTCTTGACACGATTGTATGTTTTAATAGAAAATGCATATCATTTGTTTATAAAACACTTGAGACCATCCGACCAAACACCCGTTCTTCAAGTAGGCATATCCTTTTGAGTCCAACGTTCGATAAGAATAAAGTTATATACTCGACTCTAGACCGCAATATATAGGTCTGGGGGTAAACTTATATTTGTATTATAACGAACGACACTTGGAACTATTGCCTGCGCAGCGGGTCTCGGTAAATACAATGCCAAAACGGTTCAGTCCCTGTAAACAAATATATAGTTGTCACTACGGTAGCCGGACCGACGAAGTAAGGAACGCTAAGTGGGACAAAGTATATAGTTGAACGATATTTGCTATAGAAACTGTCTATAACGTACGATTCTCATTTCCTGATTTGAGACACAGATTGGTTGGTGGAATTGATGTCGTATGTAACAATGTGAAGGTCTGTGTCTAATCATTTATCTTTTACTGATAAGGGTATAAGTAGTTTGTCTCCACGATTATCCAGTCTATGGGGTATACTGTGCGCAAACATATTGTTAAGTTTTTATTGGCTAAAGTTGCATGAAGGTGTCTGCAATAAGTTTGCGGAAAATTCCCCTCAATTCCTCTTTCAGTATATGTAAGCTTGCCCCCCCCCCCCCTTGTACCTCCTACCTATAGGCTTATCTTATAACTGGCAATATGAAGCCACATAACATACGATATACTCAACATAAGGAACATATAAAGCTTACTCAAGAATACTTTTTTGAGAAAACTCTTCACCTCACGATAGAGCCTGGGAAAGAAAACCAAACAACTTGATCCACTCTAAACCCCACCCAGCCCCCTTAACATCGATACTGTAACCGCTGTAAAGTTACACAAGAATGTGCAAAACAAACTAATATACAAGATTATCTTTTTCGCACAAAGATTGCTTTAGTTGGGAGTTCCTTTAGCTGAACTTAAGTAGCTAACTTTTGTCCTGTTTACTCTTTTCATTAATAATCTTCTTTAAAAAATATTTTCTCAAACAGGTGCTTCTGTTACACAGAATCACTAAATAATGGAAAAAAAAAGTGTTGACTGCTGTTTTTTGTTCGTTCATACTGAAGTCTCTGACAAAAAGAGTCTTAAAATTCCTGCATAGTTTTACCCAAAAGCAGAATAAAGTTATAAGCATTCCATAAGGTTGCTGACGCCGACGGTTCAGTGAAATATACTAAGACCATGTACCGTGAGTGTGCTTCACACTGCATACCTCTCCCTACCTCGGTAACTGTGGCCATTGCCTACTACAACTCAAACCTGTAACTAGCGGTGCTGTACGCAGACAATGGTGTAAATCTTGGCGAGTTCAGCTGTTTCATTCATACCTTATCAGGTTAATTATCATATCAGCTGATTCTACCGGCATATTTATAGTCAAAGTTCATTCTTTATACAGGTTCTGTACGTATATATATGGACTCAGATTCGTTCCGTGTGCAACACTTATATAAATTCGGTAATCTTACGCAAGATTGCGCAAGTTTAGAACAAGCTATCAAGGGCAGTTGGGGGGAAGTTGGCAGGCTAGAACTCAACCGGGTCATCCGGTTAACTGTATTAGGCTAAAGCTCAATTGTCGGGAAAGAAATTCCGGTGTAGTCTGCATGGTCACAATGGACTTCACTTACCAGGAGGATTGAAATGGTTCCACAAACGTACACTAAAACTACACCGGCTGTCTTTCTTCACTCCCAACCTTCTCCTCCCCCCCCCCACCCCACACACACCTATTCAGCTCAAACGGACGTTTAGAAAGTGCCCGAAGTGAGCTCTCAGCTTAGAAGAGTCATAAAGAAACAAGAGTTGGTTGGTATAGATAAGACTATGACCGTTTTCACCAACAGGTTATACATATAACGGTATAGAACGGACGTGCTGGTATAGAACAACATCAGCGTAAATTTTGACAATAACAGTAGGTTCACTTTGGCCAACATCCTCTGTATGTAGAGAGTAGCTAATCTTGTCAATAAATTGTGACTATTATGAGGCTGCATGCATGTCGACACCCTCATGAGCACGACGCGCCTTGTGTGGTACAAGGAGATTCGAATGAATATGGCTCAGATTGACAGGTGGTGACGTCACATTTAGTTTCATCTTCAGAAGTGATGTGTCTTATTTATATATATATATATATTTTTTTACAAACACACCCAAGAAATCCAAACAACTTGATCCACTCTAAATCCCTTCAGTCCCCCCCCCCCCTCACATGGAGACTGGATAACCGTATGATCATGACGATGTTACCACAAGTGAGTATCACGATTCACTCGGTATGCCGCGATACTATCTTTCCTTCTCGCAAGTTCGTCCGTTAAAATGATCTGTTGTCGTGTCGCAGTAGCATCTATTTACTAATTAAAAATATGCTACAAAATAGCATACACTATCTGTCGAGTCTACATTTATCTGCAGTTAGTATAGTGGTACTGAAATTAGTAAGAGAATTTTCTAACCAGCAAACTTATACTTCACTGGTTTTACATATATCAAAAGCTGGTAGAGCATAACAATAGTATATATATACTATATACGCACTTAATAGTACTAGAGCTCGAACGATGCTAGTCATATATAATGAGGCCCACACGGACAACGTTGTACTTGTACACAGACAACGACAATTGTATAGCTATGGCTTTACCAATAATCACGTCGCTGGATTAATTCCCACATAAACATAGAAGCTCAATTTATAGTGCAAGACTGTCTGAATAATATGGAATTGTAAAATGAGATTCCGCGAGATAACTACTGTCAATATACCGAAAGAGGTGGTACCAGTTTATACAGTTTAGATGCTACGCCGCTTGCTCTGAAAGGAATAAAATTTGCAACTGTACTTTTGAACATACACGCTTCAATACATCGTGTATTGCGCAATTCCACAGTCACGCCGGTTCCACGTGGATGTACGGTATGTCGCAATGCAGCTCCCGGGTTGAGTAATACTGTGCTCAGGTTCAAAGTGTTCTCAAATATGCAATACCGACAGCGTTGATAATTACGGATACATAATATAGTGCGTCGCGTATGTAGCATCATGGAAGTATTGTACCTATAGGTAAAACTTGAATATACCGGTGGGAAGCAGCCAGTCCCTGGAATAATGTGTTTCAAGGTGGGGTGTTTTTATAGCAGAAGGTAGACAAGTCCTTTTCAATATCATAATTCTTTTGTTTATGCAGATCTGGAGGAACAAAAAATTACTTAAACATTTTATATATTTTGTCATTATTTTGATTGTATTTCTTAACAATACAACACAATAATGGGTAAAAAAAGGCATTTACGATTACGAACATATTAATATGGGGGAAGGGGGCGGGGGAGATTGGGCACGGGGAGATTGGGGAATAACACAGTATACAACGGTCATGACTGTGATCTATCATCACATACTGCAGTCCTGATGGAAGGGGATGACGGGTTATAGAAGAAATATGGTCAGTTTGTTACTGAATTAGACACAGAACAATATCTGCATTCTTTGCATGTTGCCTTCAAGTGAATGGGGTGTAACCAAGCCTGGGTGTTGTCATGGGAGGCGATGGGGTGGGATGGTAGGGTGAGGAGATGGAGATAGCATCACCCGTGCGGGTTGAGCGCTGTCAAATTTGTTGACTATTTGATGAGTGTAACTGCATTTACCTTCATATGACGACGCGTTTTTCATATTTATATATATATATGTAAGTTAATATCTGGGACTTTAGTAGAACCGCTTCCTCATGCTGCATATAAATTCACTGTTGGTCACCAGCATAAATAGTTGGTAAATGTGTGTGAAATGCACTGTTTGACAGTATGACGGTATATTAGTACACTGAATGGTGACCATGGCATGTAACGCTCTGTGGAATATACCCAAGTACGCTACGTGGTGGGTACTATAGTAGGATAATGGTTCATTATCATTGAATACTAGTTCCATAAACTAGCCGTACAGTACAGTTGTATTGGAAGGGATTATGGTAGCGTCAATGTGTCAAACAGATGTGGTTATAAATCACTAAATGCCATATGATATAACGATTATGTCAAATTATGTCAGGGGAGTTATTAAAATGGACAAGTTGAATACAAGCACACTATTGGTATAAAACTTGGCAGATAACAGTAAAAAAAAGAAGAAGAACGCATTGTG